>JAUNZO010000430.1:0-185820 GCA_031894775.1 Chloris gayana
ATGAAATTATGCATGGCTCCCGAATCAAATAAAATCATAGCAGGATGATCAGCGATAGAAAACATACCCGCTAGGATTTGTCCTGTTTCTGTAATTCCTCAGCCGTGGTAAAGTTTGCACGGCCGCTTTCACTTGTGTATTCTTGGCCTGCGTCCTTGGCTGATTCTCGCGGTTGTCCTTGTGGTCGGGGTGCATAAGGAGCCTTCTATGGATATGGACAACTGCGGTAGAAATGTCCCGGACGGCCACAATTGAAACATAGCGGTCCATTCTCGCTGTGGTGCTGGATTTGCAGGTCGAGAGTTCTGAGTATTCTGCTGCTAATAAGGCGAACGATATTGATTCGAGCGTTGCGGCTGAGATTGCCGTGGCTGCCGAGGCTGCCGATAATAATTTGGACGAGAAGGCATATGCTGGTATCGCTGACCCGAGGGTGCGGTGTAGACCAACGTGTACTTTGACGGTCCGCCACTTCCTTGTCTAGCGGCCGGCCTCTTCTTGCTCTTGTCCGCTTGATGAAGGCGGATAGAATCTTCCAGCGATATAGCATCACACACAAAATCATTGAAGCTATCTCGTCTTGTTCAGCACAAGCCGTGATCGTTGCTTGGTACTCGGCGCTTCCTCGAACAGATTCTTCTTCTTGGCATCGTATCCACATGCTCGGGTGCATATTGAGCAAGACGGTTAAATACCTTAAAGTAGGTATGCACGGTCATGTCACCTTGCTTCAATGATAGAAACTCCTTTCTCTTCCGATTCATCAAACCTTCCGGAATGTGGTGCTCCCCGAAGGCTTTAGTAAACTCGGCCCAAGAAATCCGATGTCCTGGAGGAAACATCGCTTTATAATTGGCCCACCATGCTCCAGCAAACCCTTGCAATTGTTGGGAAGCGAAGAGAGTCTTCCGATGATCCGTGCATGGAAATAACTCCAGCTTCGACTCGATTGTGCGGAGCCAATGATCCGCCTCCAAAGGTTCACCCGCATCCGAGAAGACCGGTCGGCGAACCGATAAGAAATCCGAGAAAGTCACCCTCTCTCCCGGTGCATTCCGGCCTTGGTGACCTTCCCGCGGAGCGGTGTTCCGTACTAGCTGCTCCAATAATTCTTGCTGCTCCGCACGAGAATCCAGCACAACTGCGATTGCTCGTGCCAATGTTGGGGGTGGTGGTGGTGTTCCCGCCCCTTGTTGAGAACTTTCCGGCTCATCACGTCTCCTTGTTCCAACCATTCTCGTCCAAGAAAAATTTACGTTAGACATCTCAATTCCAATATTATGATGGAAGGAACAGGAATACATGGATGAAAATTTTCTAAAATAGCTTTTATACAACAACAGTCTTAACTATAGCAACCACCAAATCCATAAGCACATACTCATACATCCAAGTTACAACGATCCTTATTGCGGCACTCGTGCATGGTTACACCACGCTCGTTATTTAACTACTACCTATATTACATACTAGTTTCCTCACTCGCTACTAGCTAGTACGCTATTCTTCTTCGTGAATCCCGGACGTCACTTCCTGGCTCTTGGAACATCCTCGTCTCGGATTCTCGCATCCTCCGACCGTGGAATTTCCGAGAAGTCCGACCGAGTCCACATCCATTATTTCTTCAGGATCCTCCTCTTCTTCTTCGATTCATCCACTACGGGGTTCTCCCGCACTTCTGGTTCATTCTCAAGAGGTTGCTGTCCAATTTCTTCATTCAATAGTGCATTGTGTGCTTGGAGTAAATCTTGCTCTAACCGATGGATCGGGCGTTTGCGGTTGCCGCTTGTTGATCCTTGAATTGAATCTGCTCCTCCTTATTTAACAACTGCGCCTCTCTAATTGCTAACAACTCCTCCTTTTCCTGCAGTTGTCTCTCCAACTTCGCTATACAAACATCCTCCCTTCGTCCTCTCACGTCACTCGCCGACGTTACTTGTGCTGTCCATCTCTCGTGGAGAATGAAGCATATCAAACACAGACAGTAAACCAATCCAAGTATTTCAGCAAACTCTTTTATACTACACTAACAACCGCATAGATATATTATACACTACCACATCTTTTCATACATTATTTTATTTGTACACATCTGACCCAGCTTTTTCATACACTACCACATGTCCAACACCTGCTACTACCCTATGCTACGGTCCGACCTACGTCAGCAAAATAGGCCTACCGTCCTACTCCCGGTCCGGCTATCCTAAATCAGCACTAAGCTAACACCGGCTAAGCTAGCGGCGCGTGGCTGTCGGCGTCCGACTTGGCGTCCTCCTCTCGGTGGGGTCGGTGGTGCCTCGTAGTCCAAACCGGAGATCTCCTCGGCGTCGTCGGGTGGACCCTGCTGCTGCTGCTGCCGTAGCTGCTCGAACAGCTCGTCGTGGTCGTGCAACAGCGCGTGGTGCGCCTCGCCGATCCGTCGTACAACTCCTCAAGCTGGTTCATCCGGTTCTCAACCTCAATCGTGGTCTCCATAGCGTGGTTACGCTGTGCTATCACTCCCGCCAACTCTGCCACGTGTGCCTCGTCTCGCGTCGCGAGTGGCGTCACGCCGGGCGGTAACCGTGACCAGCTGCTCGTCCAAAGCAATAGACATCCCGTGAAACCCGTCACGGTCCAGGGTAACCTCCACTAGCTGCTCCTCCAGCTCGGCGATCCCGGCGTGAGACCTCCGGATCTCCCGGCAGTCCATTCGGAAGCAGTTCTTCCAAGCGCCGATCTGTCCGTCCCGACTCGCGTCCGCGCCTCCAAGTGGTCGATCCTCTCGCTCCAGCTCGGTGACACGTGCAGCCCGTGTGTCCTCCTCCTCCCGAACACGCTTCCTAACGCGAGTCATCGGCATCTCGCAGGGAACATGTTTAAACTGGTTAAACACTTCTTCCCACAGAAAGAAAAACGAAAGAACAACCTACTAAAGTACTACAAGACTAGCTAAATCTAATCCCAACTTTTTATTATAGCACTCAATATGACATGATGCATGCTCGGCAAACTAACTATACATACCATAGTATATAAAACTACAACGAATAGTTAACACTACCCAAAACCGAACGTCGAATAGTTAGTAAAAATCTAACTATTCTACATCCTTATAGGGCTCCATACTACCTCGTACTTTAACCGTGCTAAACGTGTTAGGTTTTGAAAACAATCTTGTAACGATGCACCGGTGCCCCTGAACTGCTCCGATACCAGCTGTGACATCCCTCCGGGATAGCCAGGAATCGGTACAGGGGAACACTCGACGAAGCGAGTTACAACAAGTGCATCAATTCATACAAGCCAGAATATATACATCACGGTATAATACAGCCAGATTTTCAAAATACAAACATCGTACAGCGGAAGCATAAACATTATTGAAGTTTAAACACTACGAGTCTTACAGCGGCACTTTGTCTTTGTACAACAAAATACGAGTAAAACGTTTTATCGTGATGTACTAAGCCCGGCGTACACCACGGTCCTTCTCCTTCACGGTGTTGGGATACGTTCCCATTGGAGGGAACCTCCCTCGGGACATTGCTCCTCTTCCGGAAAGCTACCGTACAAGTCGTGGAAGTATTCTAATAACGAACAAATCCCGAGTATTCTAATACTCAGCAAGACTCGACCCGTCAACAGGCACGCTAAGGCCGACGCCTAGTATGCAAAGGCTTTCTGTCTGTGGAGTTGACTCTCTTGCGAAAACATCACTAATGGTTGATCCTTACTTTTAATGTTTTAGCTCAACATTAAGTTTATTAGAATCAATGTTTGCAGCCTACAACTATTGCAATCAAGTTTGCAAGAAAAGATAAGATTAGTCCAACATTTCTTTCATCTCTCATCCTCATCTTCCAGCTTGATTAACTACGATGTGACATGCTAAACAAGCGGTACTCATTACTCGCGAGGGACAGCGATTCGAATCGATTTATACCAGCTGGCTAAACCCGACTACACGATGTATACGCACGACACCGGTCGTATACGACAACTTTTCCCGCTAGCACCTGGCAGAAGACTAGCCGTTTCCAAACTCCCCGGAATATGGCGCCTCCATGACTTCCTCCGTGACCGACCCATTTCCCTCCCGTGAGACTCGCCCTCTCACTAACAACCAGCAAAAGAGAGTTGGCTACGCTACATCTCCGGGGCGATAGGGTACATCAGCTTGCTGGGCCCATGACACCAGCATGTAGTACGGTACGTTCAAACTTGTTCAACTAAGCCGACAACGGTACGGTCGTTGACCGACACGGACGGGGCTACCACCTTGCAAGACCTCAACTCCGTCTTGCCCTTTCTCCTACGACGCCCGTCCGGTCTCAACTTCATTAACTCTCTCTTTTAATTAACAACATCACATCATAATACTTAAAGCCTCCATGTTTTAAGATCTCTAAAACATCTACCGTTGCGACTATGAATTAAGCCTAGCTTCTATTGAGCTACCTGTACCAAGATAGTATAAACAAACGGAAACCTATCTCATGCATCTAGGGTGTCAATCATTCCCTAACACCTAATGCACAAATATAACTTAACTAATGTGATAAAATAAAATATTTAAGAACATAGGTAGGATGCACCGAGGCTTGCCTTGATTCGAGTCGGGTTAGCTTCCTCGGTGTGCGGGTCGACTTCGAGATTCCTGTCTCCTGTCTCGACCTCGGACGGATCCTCGATCACGTCAGGACCTAGGTCGACCAACAATACGGCGCGAATGCGCCGTATCACAACCATGCATGCATGAATGTACATGATATGATGTGCAATGCTTTTATCGACACGTTCATTAATAAACAATTAATAATTAATCATGTTCATTAATTAACAATTAATAATTAATTAATGATATGCAATAACACATAAAATAATTAAGATCACCTGAAATGACGGTGTTTATGTTTAATTTTGGGAAACAATTTTCATAAACACTTTCGTCTGCAGTATCTCCTTGATTTTAATAAATTCTTTTCTTAAATTAAATATTTAATTAGCATAAAATAATAACTTTTATTAAGTAAAGAATGTAACTAATTAACTCGATGAAAGTAAAATGCTCAAAATAGACATTTTATTTCATAAACAGATAGATAATATTTTTCTGAGTCTAACAAAATTAGTTTCACATTTTTCCGATTTTTATTTAATTTGCTACGAATTTTCGAAAATCAGAAATGTTTCGTGCCACACGCGGGGCCACGTGGTTGGGCCACACGGGATCCGCACGTGGCCACACGCGACCAGAGACGGCGGCGTCGCCACCGGAGTTGGCCGGCGTCGAGCCAAACCTCGCCGCGGGACTACCTAACACCTCTACACAACACGGCGATCTCGGTGGAGAGGACGAACTCGCATGAGCTCGACCGAGACACGCCGGCGGCGAGGTCCGGGCGTAGCGGAGCTCCGATCATGTCGCAAGCTCGCCACGGTGGCTCCAATTTGGGAAAAACAGTGCGGTGAGCTACTACAGAGCATGCGCAACGGCGTTAGGGGGTCATGGGAACTTGGGGGTGGCCGGAGATGGTTGCTCACCGGCGAGGTGCGGACGGCGGTGGTTGAAGCTCCGGGAAGACGATGAAATCTCGTCGTACTCGAGGAATAAACTTGATGGTGAGTCGCCAGGAATGAAGAACATCAAGCTACGCACCGTCCGGAGAAAGAAAGGAAAGGAACGGCTTACCAAGCAACGTGAATTTGGCGATGCGGTGGCGGAACGACGACGAGCTCGTCCGGTGAAAAGTGGTCTCGCCGCGACGGAGCAGGGCGACTCGGCTCGATTGCAAGGGTTGACAAGCTTCGCCGGGAGATTGCGGAGCTAGCGGTGGCGACGGCGTGGATGGGGAGGGGCTGGGACGGCCTGCCGGCGGTGAGAGCCGAGGGGCGCGGCTATGGCGGTGGCGGGGGTGGGGGGGGAAGAGATGGGAGAGAGAGAGCGGGATAGGGACGCCCTGGTTTTTATCCCGTCCGGGGAAGAGGTGAAGCGAGCGGCGGCCTGCTGCGTGGTTAGGATAATTCAATTTCTTTTTAGGAATTCAATTTAGCTTAGGTTAATTTGATATTTCATGTGCATTTCTTAACACATAATTAAATAATTTCACAAATGTAACATGATGAGATGATCATGAATGACATGAAATGCTTTATTATTTAGGGTTGTTACAAAAACACTATGCAAATAGACAAAACTTGATATACTTCATATTATCAACAAGGTATCATATGCATAGCGGTACATAAAGAAAGAGTACAAAAACTCAAGTATAAAAATGACATAGCTGATCAATATTCCACAAATTTGGAATAAAGGCAGGTTTGCTGAATCCGAATCGGATGCGTCGGTGGAGTTGGAAGTAACTTGTAATTTAGAGGAGACTTTAGCTTGAGCGCACCTAGCTTGGCGATGTCCTCATCATCCCCCCCCTTCTTGAATTAAAGTCGTCCTCGACTCCATCTTATCACCAACCTTCTGTAAAAGGTTAGCGACGTAATGCAAAGTGCATGACACAAGTATTACTAAAAAAAATTAACATCTTGAGAGAGTATAGTATAGCACGGTGCATCATAATGATCACAAAGTCTAGCAGTAGCAGCACTAGTAGCAAGGTAAACACCTCCCTTTAACTTAATATCTTTGTGTGAAACATTAGAAGGTGAAGCACTATCATTTTTATTCTTAGCATTTTCAGCAATAGCCTTAAAATGATTCTGAATTTCAGCAAGCGATAAAGGCAGCAAAATAATGTTCTTATTACTATGCACAAAAGTATATGCATTAGATCTACCATGATGTACAGCATCCTTATCATACTCCCATGGTCTACCTAATAAAAGCGAAGATGCTTGCATAGGTACAACATCAAAATCAGCATAGTCATGATAAGAACCACAAGAAAAATGTACGCGTGCAGAACATGTTACCTCTACCATACCACTGTTATTAAACCATTGTGTGTGGTACGGATGAGAAAGTGCACGTGTGGACAATCCAAGCTTGGTAACCAAATCTGAACTCACCAAGTTGTTGCAGCTTCCACTATCAATGATAGTAAGAACACGTCGCTCCTATACAATAGCATAAAGATGGAACAAATTGTGGCTCTGAATTTTCTGCTTTTCCTCTTGTCCCAACTGAGCGGACAAGACATCCTGCACAATAAGGTTAGGAAAACCCGCAGCTGCAACCATGAAATCAATTTCCACCTCAGTCTCTACGCCATCTGCATTAATGTTAGCAGCAACCAATGCATCATCTTCAACATCACTAGCACTTACATATCCATCTCCATCAGCGGCAGCAATGTATATGCCAGTCGACTAGGGCAATCCTTCATGATGTGTTCCATACCCTTGCAGTAATGACACACAATATTGGCCGAACTATTGGCCGAAGCACTGTTTCCACCCTTCTTGGGCGCCGGAGATTGCACAGAAGGCAAACTACTCACCTCCGAGGTAGTGTTAGTAGAAGGCGATGGTGCAACCGTGAGACAGACCGACCCACGGATCGAAGATCCCGAGGTGCTGTTTAAGCATACACAAGATAATACAACAACCGACGGAGTTTAAATATGACATAGAGAAATTAACATCATTTTACATCAGAGTTAGTGCAGCGGAAAATAAACCAGTTCAAGTTTGAAAATGCGGAAGCGGAAGCGATAATTAACGTCTAACAAATATACATCTCGACGATACATGCAGGGGTGATTAATCCGAGCCCATATGGGTAACCACGTAGCCAAACACAAGCAGCGGCAAGGCTAGGCTTCCCAGTGAGAAGACCAGCCCTATGGGATCTCGCAAGTCCCGTGGTAGTACACCAACGAGCAAATCATATGCTTCATCTCAGTATTACCTGAAAAGCAACATAGGCACAAAGCCCGAGCAACTAAACCTCAACAAGACCGACCCGTCAAATGGTTCACAAAACCGACTCCTAGACATGCAAGGCTCGGAGGAGTATACCGGTTTTCGGGGTATAAAACAGCGACTACGCAGTGGATCCTTACTTTCAGTATTATTGCCAAGTTTAATATTACATAATTAAATACAGTGATCATGCAAGAGAAACACAAATACAAGTATAGCATAAATATATCCAAGTAACCTCATCAACAACAATAACCGAGCAAGTACCATTAGCATTTAGAATTTAAATTCAAGTTATTTCTACGATGTGACTAAGTGAACAAGCGAGTACTCATTACTGCGAGGGACAGTGATACGTATCAATTTTACACCAGCTGGGAAAAACCCGAAGCACACGACATACGCATCATTTAAGAACACGTAGCTCAGCCTTTCACAAAGGTGTCATTCAAGCGGGAAGGGTACCGGACCTCCAAAGTGGCCAGCAGCTCATCGGTAACGTCATGAGCCTACTACCCACTCCTTGCGCGGGCACAACGACCGAAGACCAGGGTTATCATCTATAGTACAGCATCCAGTGCTACATAAGCTTACTAGTCCCCAATAAAACTAGCATGTACTCGGTACAGTTCAAAACCTGTCCGAAGGGGCCAACAACGATATGGTCCTCAACCGACATAGACGGGGCTACAACCTTGCAAACCATACCCTCGCAAGGCACATGTGCTTGCCCTTTCCTCTATCGGCCCGTCTCACGTCTCAACTTTTAGTTGTTTACACGAACGGTCTGCCACCTTACGAGACAAGCCCTATCCAGGCCCTTGCCTCCGCTCTTTCCAAAACAGACTCGTCCGGTTCCATTTACTTAAGCATGTGATTAACAACTTGTTCTACTAACATTTGAGTAATTGACCTTGTGTACCGTTGATCCTAGAATTAAGCATAGCAAATATTCTAGTAGGCTAATTGTACCAAGTATAATATCTACATAGGATTCATCCGGGGACAATGCAAGTGGATTTTCAGCCATATACCTAGACTTAATGCACAATTCATTCAAGATAGTCTAGCAATTGTCGGGTCTTGATTGAGAGAGATATCCTTCCGAAGATCCTCAACCGGCACTTCAACGTTTCCTAAATAGCGGAATGTCAATATCGATGAATGCAAGGATATGCAAACAATATGGATGATGTCGATGTATGAATGATACATTCAAAGAAAACAGAAATAATATGTTACGTAAGATGGTTCTTGAAGACATATGCTTAAATACAATTTTTATTTTAAAGTATGCTTTCATTATCACATGTAATAATGAAGTACCTAATCACAATAATTAAAGGCATTTAAATGACATGATCACATTTCCAAGGGTTCTGTACATATGCATTATACAAGAGCTATACACATGACATAGCAAAATAATAACAAGTTTCATCAGCTTTATGTGGAGAGATTTTAACTTTAAACATAAAAGCAACGGTTTCTACAAACAAAATTCTCTAGGAAATTACTGGGTGTAGATATGGACATGGGGTAATACAGGGTGATGCTACATGATTGTAATGCCATTTTGGTTCTGGTATTACATTTATTTGATGCATAAATTAATTGTTGAAATTTTAATATGATAAACCAAGCATTAAGAATACAATAATATACATGCAGGAACATTATGAATATGATGCATCATATGAAAAGGCGTGTTCAGAGGAATCCAAAATAATTTAGTTTGCATCATTTGCATTTCTAGATAAAAAGTTATCAATTAAATAGGGTTTACAAACCTATAATTATTCTGGAAGTATTATGCAGCAAAAATGAGTTTTATCAGTACCAATAAATAGTTCTCTTTATAAGGAATCCAACAAAATTGGATTTGCTCAAATTGGAGCTCTAGATATTTAGCTATGATTTTTCTAATTTAATTCAATTTCCTGGATATTTTACAAAAATGCCATTACAAGATTTTAATTGGACCAATCAGAGCGAGGGCCACACAGAGGGTCGACAGGTTATGGATTTGGTGTGGCCATTGGCAGATTAGATTCGGGGGCCGTGTGGCCCATGTTGTGGCCACCGGAGTGAGGCGGCGCACGGCGGAGGGAGCTGCCGGAGATGGGCCAAGATCGAGGGGAGCTCACCGGCGTGTTGCGCACGACGGGCGAAGTGCTTGGGGGTGGTGCGCAGGGTAGAGCTTCACCGGAGATACCTCAACGGCGGTTCATGGCGGAGGCGGAGGTCCGGCGGCGTCGGGAGCTCGCGGTGGTGGATGAAAATACTTTCTCCTAGGCCCGTGACATTTTGTGGGTGATGGAGAAGGGCGTCCTCGTGTTCAATCGCGATGAAATTCGCCGGGCATGGCCCGCACCATGGGGGTCGGAGGACCGGCGGACGGCGGTTGGAGGAAAACTCGATTTCCGGCATGTTCGGTGGGGGAGCCAAAAGGGGAAATGGTCGGGGATGGGCTACGGAGCGATGCGCACGCATGGGAAAAGAAATCTAGCTTAAAGACGCACCGAGTGAGGAGAATTTCTTGGCGACACGGGTGGAGCTCGTCAATGGCGACGCGGAGGTGTGCGGCTCGATTCGTTGCGTGTGTTGGAAGGAATGGGGAGGGCTTGCTGCCCGGAGCGGGAGTGGCTCATGGCGCACCCATTGGTGGGCTCCGGTGGTTCCGAGAAGCTGTGTAGCCGCGGCACGAGGGAGAGCTCCAAGGGGCCACAATGGTCGACGGGGCTCTCTTCCCGCCTGCCGCACGCGCGAGAGAGAGTAAGGCGAGAGTGAGAGTGAGAGTGAGCCGGGCGAGGGAGCGGCTTGGGGGCGCCACGCTGGGGAGGCGAGCAGAGGACGCGCGCCACGCGGGAGGCAGCCGGCGCTTGCCTCCTGTGCTGGTCGAGCGTGAGGGGGAAGACAGAGGATGAGGAGGCACCGACATGTGGGCCCGAGAGCATATTCCAAAGTATCTTTTCCATTTTCTGTTTGTGGGATTTTGGCAAAAGTAAAGGCCTAAATAATTTACTTCCCTTGCTCGAAAATCCTAAACAAAAATACTAGAATGTAGTACTTCACTTGGGTTAGACATGCACGAAACGTTTGAGTCCAAACTCCCTCTGGTTAAATTTTAATAATTCATCAAAAAGGGGTAAAAGTTATTCCTCTCGAATTTTTATAGAGCGTTCTACTCATCCAAAAGACATGGGACTTGTTCCCAGATTTTTCATTTGATTTCCTCTACAACATATATTTTTGCCAGGTGCAATTGTTATAGGAAAATTTTGACTTGTAGTTCAACCCAATATTAATTTATTTGAATTTGCAATTCAAATCACTATGCATGTGACCAAAATTTTTATATTGGGGCTCTACAGAGTCGTTAGGTAATTGTAGAATTTTGTGTTGAGACGTTCGTGACACCGGGGTGTCACAGCCCTCCCTCCTTAAGGAAATCTCGTCCCGAGATTAAAGTCGAACTAGAGGAAGGTTAACGTGTCATACCCGAGAGTTGATGCAAAAATCCAGGGTAATGAGTATGCAAGAATTTTGCAGATTCCCAGGTTGCTTCATCTTCGGAATGATTATTCCATTGGACTTTATAAAACTTGATTGCTCGCTTCCGAGTGACCCGTTCCTTTTCATCCAATACTTTCACCGGGTGCTCGTAATAGGTTAGGTCAGGTTGCAAGCGGGAATAATCTTCCAAGACAACATCCACTGGTGGCTTGAGACATTTCTTCGGTTGAGACACGTGAAAGATGTCATGCACACCCGATAGATTGATCGGCAATTCCAACTTGTATGCTACCGGTCCACATTTCTCAATTATCTTGAATGGACCGATATAGCGGGGAGCTAACTTTCCTTTGACTCCAAACCGCTGTATACCTTTCATAGGTGATACTCGAAGGTAGACATGGTCACCCTTTTCAAAAGCTAGAGGCCGTCGTCTTTTATTCGCATACATTTCTTGCCGTTCTTTTGCAGCTCTCAAATTTGCTCGAATAATCCGAACTTTCTCTTCGGCTTGCTGCACAAGCTCAGGTCCAAAGGTAACTCTTTCTCCAGGTTCGGACCAATTGAGTGGAGTTCTACAGCTGCGTCCATATAATGCCTCAAACGGAGACATTCCTCGCGCTCTCTTGATAACTCGTTGTTATATGAAAATTCAGCGAGAGGCAAGTGATCATCCCAATTACCACCATGTGTCAAAACACAGGCCCTAAGCATGTCTTCCAATATTTGGTTCACACGCTCGCTTCCCCATCGGTGGCAGGGGTGATAAGCTGAACTGCGAATTAACTTGGTGCCCAAGGATGCATGTAGCTGTTCCCAATCGTGCCACAAATTGAGAACCACAATCTGAAATTATCGTCTTCGGTACACCATGCAAGCACAATATTCTGGAGATATAAAGCTCAACATATTGGTGAACGGAATAGCAAGTGTTGACCGGTATAAAGTGGGCTGATTTTGTAAGCCGATCAACAACAACCCAAATGGAGTCATGCTTCCGAGAGGTGCGAGGGAGACCAACAATAAAATCCATACCGATGTCTTCCCATTTCCACTCGGGAATGCTTAACCATTGTAGCAATCCGGCTTTCTTCAAATGATCAGCCTTAATGCGTTGACACGTGTCACATTCCGCGACATAACGTGCGACTTCCCGCTTCATCCTAGTCCACCAAAAATTTTCTTTCAACCCTTGGTACATCTTGTTGCTACCTGGGTGAACTGAATATTTGGATTGATGAGCTTCATCCAAAATTTTGCGACGTAGCTCAAAATTTTTGGGGACTACCAAACGGTTATTGAACCATAGAACACCGTTGGTATCTTGCTGAAAACAAGCAGCTTTGCCATCCTTAATTTTCTCGTCGAATGTGTGCCATGCCCGGATCATCTTTCCGAGCGGCGATCACTTCATCTCGGATGGTAGAATGAATGGCCAAATTATGTATGGCTGCAACCGGTGAAATATGAACACTTGATTTATCGGAGGGGACATCCTTGCTGCTGTTCTCAAATTCTAAATTCGGATTATTGCAATGCACCTTTCGGCTCAATGCATCGGCTACAACGTTGGCTTTACCGGGGTGATAATGAATTTCCAACTCATAATCCTTAATTAGCTCAAGCCATCTACGTTGTCGCATATTCAAATCAGATTGTGTGAAGATATACTTGAGACTCTTATGGTCCGTGTAAATGTCCACAAGATTTCCCAACAAATAGTGCCGCCATATTTTCAGTGCAACAACCACTCGCGGCTAACTCCAAATCATGAGTTGGGTAGTGCTCTTCATGCTTGCGCAATTGCCGAGATGCATAAGCAATGACGCGGCCTTCTTGCATTAGCACACAACCAAGTCCCGTTCCGAAGCATCACAATACACATCAAAAGATTTTGTGATATGGGGTTGAGCCAAAACGGGAGCGGTGGTTAGCAACTTCTTCAAATTCGAAAAGCCTCTTCACACTCGTTGGTTCCAATCAAACTTCACATTATTATGCGAAGCTTGGTGATAGGTTTTGCTAACCGAGAAAAATTAGGAATAAATCTCCGATAATATCCAGCTAGTCCAAGAAAACTGCGGACTCGAGAGACGGTTTTAGGTGGCTTCCAATTTAGCACATCTTGAACTTTTCCAGGGTCAATCGAGATACCCTAGGCTGAAACCACATGACCAAGGAATGGTACTTGTTCCAACCAAAATTCACACTTGCTGAATTTTGCATAAAGCTTGTGATCACGCAATCGTTGCAACACGATACGGAGATGTTCAGCGTGCTCTTCCTTGGACTTGGAATCACTACAGAGATTTGACATTCTACGACGATTTACTTTCGTTGCAAAAGCATAAAATTACGTCATAGTATACAATCTGCGACATAAGTGTGACGAAAATAAATTCGTCGCCTATAGTCCGTTATAAAAGACATTCAGCGACGTTTTAATTTATTTTCGTCATAATTTTTTTACGACGATTCTTGCTTCGTCACAAATTAGTGACACTATTTTTCGTCACTATTAGATTCCAAAACGTCATAGAATTCATGCATGGGTAAGCTAATATGGGCTAAGCCCATTTTACATTGTGGGCTAAACCCAATCTATGGCATAGACCAAACCCATTTAGTAATGCGAATTAAGCCCAATTGTTATTGCACACACAATTTATTTCATGTTACAGACTAGACCCAATTCATGATGTGGGCTAAATCCATTTAATTGTGTGCGATAGGCCAATTTCATGCCATGGACAAAGCAAAAATTAAGATTTCAGTCCCATCACAAAAAAGCAAAAATTTCAAACACACACTTAACAATAATCAGTATTTTTTTCTAATCAACAGTTTCATAATTATAATGACAAACATTACAAACCATAATTCTGCAATTACAAGAATCTGGCATTGATTCACATCCATAATTTCACATGTCAAAGGTCAGAATTCAGTCATACATATCAACAATTTCATAGTCAAGTCCAAAATACAAACGGGAGAAGTAGGAAGCAATTATTCCGTATAATTCAGCCACACAATTCCAAACTTTCTTCCAATTTAGCTTGAAGTCCCTGAATCAATTATGGAGAAAGGAATGTAGCAGATTAGTTTTGTTTATGCAAAAGCCACTTAGCTTTATAATTAGTCGCAATAACTTGAAATAAACAGTAGGCCACAAACAAGACCATGCTTAAGTCAAAATCACTCTGCACTTGTTATCTTACAGTTTACTGAAGAAAGCACTTCTAATGTTCTTTAGAGCTCATGATATTTACTGAAAAAAGCGCTTCTAAGATTCTTTAGAGCTCATGAAATTTACTGAAAAAAGTACTTCTAATGTTCTTTAGAGCTCATGCAATTTGTATTAAACCTTACCAATCTAGCAAAACTAAACAATACCATGTGACAGGTAATTCTAGTCTTATGCAACTAGAATATCATATCAATGGATTAAGCTGTATCTACTTAACTATATAATTATACTGAACAACCTAGCTTCAATGGAATATTATTCAATTAAAATAAATGCAACATATTCAGTTATAAGACTCACCATTTATTGATTAATAAAGCTTCAATAGAGATGACAGCATGGCAAGAATGTGAACCCATCTTCTTCTCCTTTTCTTTCTTGCTACTGCCTGCACAAGATCAAAAGCAGATGAGAAAAACTATTGTTACATGACAATAAATACTAAGTGGTATGCTAAGGCCTGAGTACATTTTCTTCTCAACTGTAGGACAGATGAGAGGGGAACTAAGATGACACTTGATGACATATGAATGTAGCAATTCAAAAACCAACTTATAAAAAGCAAATCACTACCGAAATGAAATAGGTATGACGAATCCTGCTTCCTTTTTGTTTAGTTATAAAGCTTATATGGGACTAGTATTAGGTGAATAAGCATTTTAAGTCTAGACAGTACCTCAGAAGTTTGCACCTGCATCATGTGATTCTACACAGCAAAGCAAAAAAAAAAAAAAAAAGGAAACCACATAGAAATCAAACAAGACATTTTTCACTATGACATGTAATAACACCTGCGCACTTCACAGAACAACGGTTACATGGAAACAAAAAACAGGCTATTATCAAAGCTAATTGGCAACCTATTAGCTCAGGTATTTGAAACAGAATTAACAGACGTACAAGGAATGATGCATCCAGCAGGTCTAATCTAATACTTCTATTATCAAGTCATCTAATACGTAACTAGAAGGTCTGTTCTGTGAAGGAAAAGATTCACATACGAACCTAACGATTCTCTTTCCATTGTTTGAGTGATTCCCTACCCATATAATTCCCTGTCCGTTCTTTGAGCGGCATAGAACAACAGGCTTCGTTGCACAGGCAAGCATTGGCGGCAACGCGAGCAAGCAACAATCTCGGTAAGCAATTAATCCGGCAGCCTAGCGACATGCATCCCTCACCTGAGAAGACGGAGTCCATCGAGCCAGCACCTCCTCCAAGGTCGCCACGCCGCTATCGCCGTATCGACGCGGTGGCGGTGCTCGCCTCGTGGTAGCCGGATCGGCGCAGTGATTGCCTCGTGGTCGTCAGATCCACGTCGTGCCGTCATTATTTTTGAGGAGACAGGGTACAGTAGGGCAGCTCGCCAGCTTGGGGATGAGAGGCGACTCGAGATGCCGACGCCCGGCCATGCCCCGCTCCATGGGTCGCCGCGGCGGAGACAGGAGGTGGAGCGTGAAGTGGGGAAAGGATAGCTTGGCTATGGGAGGAGGACAGGCGGAGGCGACCGGAGGGCCGTGTACTCGACGGAGCTGTGGGCAGGGAAAGAATGGGGGGAGGAGGACGGGCTAGGGTTTTCATCCGAAGAGCTAAGTGATGAGAATTTATACAACCACTCGTACATCCCAGCCGTCTGATGTGATCTAACGGCTTAGAATAAGTTTTACTGGTTAAATTTGGGCCGATTCACTGCCATATGGGCCAAAGAATTGGGATTTGAACCATTTCAGTCCAGTTACGGTCCAAATCGACTAATTTTCATTTTTTACTAACTAAAATTTATTTATACAGTAACATATAAATAAAATCATCTCAAAACCTCAAACACATTTTTTAATGTACTAAACTACATATTTTATTCTGTAATATTTTCGGCAAAAAAGTGAGGTCGTTTATCATTCATGGAATTTAAATGAATTTCTATGTGTTCATCGAAATACTTTCCAATTGAACTATATGTACCACAAATAGGACTCTAAAATTTTATAAAAAAATATATTTGGACTCATAACTTTCCTAAAACCCTATGTATCAGAGAGCGATGAAAAAATCAATTATCTACTGCTAATAATTACATTTTTAATTTCTAGCTTGTCATAAAATAATTATAATAAATCGAAATTTGATCAAAACATTCCAAAAATTGACTTGATAACATATTTTTGTTCCTTTAAGTTCTCATAATTTTTCACATAATTTTAGTAAAATGGTAACATACATTGTTCATAAGTGAAACATCTCTCATAATTTCATACAACTTAAGTCAATCTTTCTAGTTTGTACACCAAATAACATATTTGAACTCATATGCATATCAGATTTTGACACAATCCTATATTTGCTGTAACATTAAAGAATATAAAGTTACATTTGCAATTATTATGTAAAAAATATTTTCCTTCATTCTATTTTATTAAAGAAAAATAATAGTATAGAAAAGAACCAACAAATAAGAGTTATTGTAGGAACCAATGTTATAGAAAGAAAGATTGTGATTTTAGGAAAACAAAATAGAAAAAAGAACTGTCACATTTGATGTTGTTACAAAGAAGAAATACAACTTAGAAGTATTAATTAGAGATTAAAAAGACAAAGGGTGTCTATTCTTGTGTTCTTGATTCCAAATCCTACTGGTCAAAATAATCTTTGGGTGTGTTCGTTTCCGGGGTCTAAATTTTATAGCCATCACATCAAAAAGAATTTTACTATTTAGGAGTACTAAATAAAATTTAATTATAAAATAAATTACAGGCCCCTAGACTAATTCACAAGACGAATCTAGTGAGATTAATTAAGTCGTGATTAAAAGATGGTTACTCGTAGCATCACTTTGGGAAAAAAATAGATTATTTTGGCTTATTAGATTCATCTCGAAAATTAGCACCAATATGTTAAAAGAGTTTTATCATTAAATTAATCAAAATATTTATAAATAATAAGATTCTCTTTGATGTCACGGTGCTAAATTTTACAAGACAGGAAACCACCGAGGTCTTACTAGAGCGTGCTCGAGTGGTATTTGGTCGGCTGACAAGTATAGCCGGCCAACGGGCCGGCCGGCCGTTTTCTTAACGGGCCGGCACAACCCTTCTAATAAACGGGTCGTGTCGGGCCGGCACGACGAGCCTCGCGCCGAAGCCCAAGCACGACACGACTCATTTTAAACGGGCCGGACCGATCTAAGATTAAAAAAAGTTTTCTGCTTATTTTAATTATTTTTAAATATAAACGAGCCAAACGGACCGTGCCGACCCGTGAAGCACGGCCCGAATAACGGGCTAAATGGGCCAATAGCTAAACGGGCCGTGTCGTGCCGGCCCGACGGGCCTACGCCTAGGCCCGGGCACGGCCCTCAACGGGCTACGGGTCGACACGACCCGTTATCAACAGAGCCCGGTCCGTGCTCGGGCCGGACTAAACGGACCGGACCTAGAGAGGCCCTTTTAGTCCAGCCCACTTGGTCAGCTATAGCTGACAGAGTACAACTAAGGTACAGAGTTCGATTCTTTTGAACCTCGGTTTTGTAACTTAATAAATGAAGCCTAGGCATTTTATGATAAGTAAAGTTAAATGCCACACTAGGCATGTTATTGTGAAGTGCCCTGGTGGTAGTTGTGCTCCCTTCGCAACAAAGGAGCTGGGTTCGAATCCCAGTCAACAGGTTTTTTTTGTCATTACAGATTCCCCTATTATTCCTATAGGGAATATGGGGTTTATAGTTTCTTGATCGTGACAAAATCTTTCCGCATCCTAAGTCGTCCGAGCTTCGGTCCCATCTGTTGTGGTTGAAAGATAAATATGGATGACATGTTAATAAAATAATTAAACTTTAGAATGTCAACGATAGTTCTGTTTGCCTTGGTGGTAGAGCTTAACGGTTTAATGACTCTTGAGGTTCAAAACTTGACAATGCTTCGTTTGTTTGGACCTGTTCATTATTTTATTGCACAACCAAATTCGGACTGACATTTTTTTTTCGTTTTTGAGAATGGAACTAGACCGAGCTTCCCAAGTTGACCCAAATGGCATTTTTCATTATTTTATTGCCCAAACAGAACCCGGCTGACATTTTATTTTTAGCATGGAACCAGGCCGAGCTTCACTTGGCCCAAATAGCCCGAGGCGGTAGTGGCTGGCTGACAATGCTTCGTTTGTTTGGACCTGTTCATTATTTTATTGCACAACCAAATCCGGACTGACATTTTTTTTTCGTTTTTGAGAATGGAACTAGACCGAGCTTCCCAAGTTGGCCCAAATGGCATTTTTCATTATTTTATTGCCCAAACAGAATCCGACTGACATTTTATTTTTAGCATGGAACCAGGCCGAGCTTCACAAGTTGGCCCAAATAGCCCGAGGCGGTAGTGGCTGGCTGAGCATTGGGTCAAAAGAAAAAAGACCTTTAAGGACTTTGGAAGGCCTTTGATGTGGATGACCGAAAAACTTTTTTTTGTTTTTCTTAATACTTCCGTCCTTTTATTGTTTCTATCCAGAATAATATCTGTCACAGAATCTATTCTCTAGTTTCTAAAAAAAAGTACGTGTCATTAATACAGTAAAAAAATGACTAGTATTTGTACTTCTAAATTATTTGAAAGATAGTCTTCTAATGTAATAAAACTAATGAAAGAAACAAATTAGTACATTTATTTATAGGTTTATTTTATAGAAAGTTGCTTTTTAGAAAAAAGACATGTTACTTTAGACATTCCATAAGTAATTTTTAAAATTAAATACTTTTATGACGAAAATCTAGCGTTATGACGATTTATTAGTGTCATAACTTTACGACATTCCTAGTTTCCCTCTCGCGACAACAAATTATTCGTCGCAATATGTCATTTGGTTAGTTTGCGACGATTTTTGTTTCAAATTTACGACACACTTAAAATGGTCGTCACTAAAATGAATGAAGCGTCGCAAATAGATTGCTCTGCGACGTTTTCGCTACATGTCACTCTAAAATCGTCGCCGAAGGTCATATTTCTTGTAGTGAATAAACAAGAATGTCATCGATGAAGACAACAACAAACTTGTCTAACTCCGGCATGAATACTGAATTCATCAAGTACATGAAATATGCTCGGGGCATTGGTCAATCCAAAGGACATCACTAAATATTCATAAAGCCCGTATCTTGTGCAAAATGCGGTCTTTGGAATATCTTCTTCTCGATTTTTATCCGATGGTAGCCCGAGCGGAGATCAATTTTTGAAAAGACCTTGGCACCAATCAGCTGATCAAAGAGAATGTCAATGCGTGGCAATGGATACTTATTTTTGATGGTGACTTCATTCAGCGGTCGATAATCGACAACAAGGCGCAAACTTTTGTCCTTTTTCTTCACAAACATGGCAGGACAACCCCAAGGTGATGAACTTGAGCGTATGTATCCTTTGTCCAATAATTCTTTCAGTTGGATTTTCAGTTCCGCCAATTCATTTGGTGCCATCTTGTACGGTTGACGAGAGACTGGAGATGTTCCTGGTTGTAACTCAATTTTGAATTCAACATCCCGGTTAGGCGGTAAACCGGGTAGGTCATCGGGAAAAACATCTTGGAACTCACGGACAAACGAGATATCACCCATAGATTTTTCCTCCAAATGATGGACAACAATGGTAGTTTTTGGAGATAGGTGCAAAAGAATGGAATCAGGTCCATAAAGTGGAGAATTTAAATGGACGATACGAGGTGCAATATCTAGCATAGCTTTATGAATTGTCATCCATTGCATGCCCAAAATAAAATCTATCCCTTGCTGTTCTAGCATGATAAAGGTGGTAGGATAAATTTTTCGGTTCCATTCCAAAGGTGCTCTACTCAAAACTTGATTAGCAATAATTTTCCCACCAGGAGACCGAATAACATATGGCGTGCTAACAGTGTGGGTGAGCAACTTATGAGTTTGTATGCAAGACTTGCTAACAAAATTATGAGATGCTCCGGAACCGAATAAAATGACAATTGGGCATTGGTTTAACAAGACGTACCCGCAAGAACTGGTTCACCCCGTGAAATATCTTCCAGGTTGGTGAAGTTAACACGTCCAGATCCTATTAGCTTGCCCACGCTGCTGATTTGCAGCTCTCTCACGTGCTTGCCTTCCAGCTTCACTTCGGGGATAAGTACAATCCTTAGCAAAATGACCATTTCGGCCACGGTTGAAGCATGGATGTGGGTTGTACTGTCCGTAAGGCTGTGCGAGCGTGCATTCTGATTTTGCTGCTGCTGAGGTGCACCTGGTGCATATTGCTGCTGCCGAGGAGGTGGAGCATTGCCTTGCCGAGGTGGACGGCCATAAGGTTGCTGCGGCGATCGATAGAATTGCTGCTGTGGTGCAGCCCGGAAACGTTGCCCACTAGGCGAAGTGTACACAAGCCGGTATTTTGGTGGAGGACCAGACCGTGCACCACTTGTGGGAGCCTTTAGAGCCTTTCTCTTGCGCTCATCCGCTTCAACTTCTCGCCGAGCGTCTTCCCGAATGATGGCAGCATTTATCGGATCATTCGATGTCCCAAGACTTCGCCAGGTTAGCTTCTCTTTGAGCACAGGATTCATGCCCCTTCTAAAAGCAGCACATTTCTTCTCTTCCGTATCGGTGTGGTGAGGAGCATACTCGTGCTAAGTGATTGAATCTCTAGGAGTACTCAAGAACAGTCCTCCCTCCTTGTTTCAAATCTTCAAATTCACGCAACTTGCGTTCCATAAGTCCAGCGGGGATAAAGTGAGAGCGGAAAGCAGTCTTGAATTCATCCCATCGAACAACATGACCTTCGGGCAGCGAGGCCAAGTAATTTGCCCACCAAGCACCGGCGGATCCTTGCAACCGCTGTGCGGCAAACAGTGGCTTCGAGCATTGGTGCAATTGAGCAAACCAAACTTCGACTCCAAGACACGGAGGAAATGGTCAGCATCCATAGGTTCCTTAGCATACTCGAACTCGGTGGCTTGGTGGAATTGAAATCCCGATAAGTGCTTTGTCGTGGCTGATCATCACGACGTCCACCAGCACGATTAGCATTCTGTGCTATCTGTCGGAGGAGCTCGGTGTCCTCCTGTCGGGATTCTAGCAATGATGCAAGCACTTGCGCCAACGAAGGTGGCGGTGGTGGTGGAGGTTCATTGCGACGTCCTCCTTGCTGGGAACTTTCAGCTTCACCTCTACGAGTGTTCACCATGCTGAAAAGAATGCACGTTGTACATTAGTTTTCCTTATCCCATAGATAAAGATAAAAATTCTTGAAGGAATTAATGTACAAGAACATTCATATTCAGAATCGCTCCAAAGAAAATAAGCCAACATGTGTTTTCATTGCACTTGGAAAGTGGACACATGGTTAGTTGACATAGGGTACTTTCTGTCATTCACGGTAATTGGTATCAAAATACCACTCTTTCCCGCACAAATGGAGATGCATTTGCCTCAGGTTTAGAGTTCACATCATGATACGGTGCAATGAATACCTTGGAAAATTTCGAACCAACAAGGATCCAACCTATTTGCTACATGACAATCTGAACAGACTGCGTCTTCACTAGACAGCAGTCAGAAAAATGCACTTTCTGGAAATTTCAGAGGCTACTCATATATTATGGTTAGCACCATATTATAGAGGACTTCATAAGATTTCCAGAATGTACTCAAACACATCAATCACATGAATAAATTGTGAGATATGAATTATTCATGGTGACGCATGATCTCAGGAAAACTGTCGGGACCGTCCTTAATGTTTTACTTCCTGAGAGCAGTACAGGAGGAATCAGGCTTGCAATTGAGTTGTAAAACAAAGTAGACTTTCTAAACTTTCCAACAAGTACATATTTGCCTCAAGACAATGTGCAAAACTAAAGTTATGAATTTTACATGATGAGGCACCAAATCTGTGAGCATTGACAATATTTTCTGTTTGTGGGATTTTTCCTTAAGTCAATATTTTAGCATTTTGATTATGTAAAACATACACAAAACAATCAGAAAATTGAAAAGGGGACAAGACAAATTTTAAATTAGGTTATTTGTATGCCATGCCATGATGCAAGTTTATTATTTAACCTAACCGTTCCTCACCAAACGAAAAGAAATAGTTTCACCGTCTCAACGGTGTACGAACTTTGGGTGGCGACCCGCACTCAATCACGTAAGTCAGTCTAAATTATCGACACACACTTAACTAACGTAGTTATGTACCTGCAGAAGATTCGTTTCAGAAACAGTACATCAAATTCAAAAGAAACTACGAAAAGAAGAACAGTTCTACTAGTAACGACCCATGGAAAGGATCGCCTCGTGGGAAGCCACGAGCCAACGAGTGTCCCGTATTCTCCGTTCGCGGGCACGGACCGCTAATTTAAATTGCAAACATACCCGAGCCACAACCGTAGATGCAAGTATTTAAACAACCATAACCCATGGTTAGCATTGCCACCAACTCTAACATCCTTATATATACTTGGGCATATACTAACGTATTCCTCACCGTATTTACGCCGTAGTTTTCAAAAATATGTCATAATTGTTGTATTATCCCGGACCAGGCTCGATACCAGCTGAGACAGACCGACCCACGGATCGAAGATCCCGAGGTGCTGTTTAAGCAGACACAAGATAATACAACAACCGACGGAGTTTAAATATGACATAGAGAAATTAACATCATTTTACATCGGAGTTTAATGCAGCGGAAAATAAACCAGTTCAAGTTTGAAAATGCAGAAGCGGAAGCGATAATTAACGTCTAACAAATATACATCTCGACGATACATGCGGGGGTGATTAATCCGAGCCCATACGGATAACCACGTAGCCAAACACAAGCAGCGGCAAGGCTAGGCTTCCCAGTGAGAAGACCAGCCCTCCGGGATCTGCATGTTCCAGGGCAGTACACCAACAGGCAAATCATATGCTTCATCCGTATTACCTGAAAAGCAACATAGGCACAAAGCCCGAGCAACTAAAGCTCAACAAGATCGACCCGTCAAATGGTTCACAAAACCGACTCCTAGACATGCAAGGCTTAGAGGAGTGTACTGGTTTTTGGGGTATAAAACAGCGACTACGCAGTGGATCCTTACTTTCAGTATTATTGCCAAGTTTAATATTACATAATTAAATACAGTGATCATGCAAGAGAAACATAAATACAAGTATAGCATAAATATATCCAAGTAACCTCATCAACAACAATAACCGAGCAAGTACCATTAGCATTTAAAATTTAAATTCAAGTTATTTCTACGATGTGACTAAGTGAACAAGCAGGTACTCGATACTGCGAGGGACAGATGATACGTATCAATTTTACACCAGCTAGGAAAACCCGAAGCACACGACATACGCATCATTTAAGAACACGTATCTCAGCCTTTCACAAAGGTGTCATTCAAGTGGGAAGGGTACCGGACCTCCAAAGTGGCCAAGCAGCTCATCGGTAACGTCGTGAGCCTACTACCCACTCCTTACGCGGGCACAATGACCGAAGACCAGGGTTATCTTCCATAGTACAACATCCAGTGCTACATAAGCTTACTCGGTCCCCAATAAAACTAGCATGTACTCGATACAGTTCAAAACCTGTCCGAAGGGGCCAACAACGATACGGTCCTCAACCGACACAGACGGGGCTACAACCTTGCAAACCATGCCCTCGCAAGGCACATGTGCTTGCCCTTTCCTCTATCGGCCCGTCTACGTCTCAACTTTTAGTTGTTTACACGAACGGTCTGCCACCTTGCGAGACAAGCCCTATCCAGGCCCTTGCTTCGCTCTTTCCAAAACAGACTCGTCCGGTCCCATTTACTTAAGCATGTGATTAACAACTTGTTCTACTAACATTTGAGTAATTGACCTTGTGTACCGTTGATCCTAGAATTAAGCATAGCAAATATTCTAGTAGGCTAATTGTACCAGTATAATATCTACATAGGATTCATCCGGGGACAATGCAAGTGGATTTTCAGCCATATACCTAGACTTAATGCACAATTCATTCTAGACAGTCTAGCAATTGTTGGGTCTTGATTGAGAGAGATATCCTTCGAAGATCCTCAACCGGCACTTCAACGTTTCCTAAATAGCGGAATGTCAATATCGATGAATGCAAGGATATGCAAACAATATGGATGATGTCGATATATGAATGATACATTCAAAGAAAAAGAAATAATATGTTACGTAAGATGGTTCTTGAAGACATATGCTTAAATACAATTTTTATTTTAAAGTATGCTTTCATTATCACATGTAATAATGAAGTACCTAATCACAATAATTAAAGGCATTTAAATGACATGATCACATTTGCAAGGGTTCTGTACATATTCATTATACAAGAGCTATACACAGGACATAGCAAAATAATAACAAGTTTCATCATTTTATGTGGAGAGATTTTGACTTTAAACATAAAAGCAACGGTTTCTACAAACAAAATTCTCTAGAAAATTACTGGGTGTAGATATGGACAAGGGGTAATACAGGGTGATGCTATATGATTGTAATGACATTTAGGTTCTGGTATTACATTTATCTGATGCATAAATTAATTGTTGAAATTTTAATATGATAAACCAAGCATTAAGAATACAATGATATACATGTAGGAATATTATGAATATGATGCATCATATGAAAAGGCGTGTTCAGAGGAATCCAAAATAATTTAGTTTGCATCATTTGCATTTCTAGATAAAAAGTTATCAATTAAATAGGGTTTACAAACCTATAATTATTCTGGAAGTATTATGCAGCAAAAATGAGTTTTATCAGTACCAATAAATAGTTCTCTTTATAAGGAATCCAACAAAATTGGATTTGCTCAAATTGGAGCTCTAGATATTTAGCTATGATTTTTCTAATTTAATTCAATTTCTTGGATATTTTACAAAAGTGCCATTACAAGATTTTAATTGGACCAATCAGGCGAGGGCCACACGAGAGGGTCGCAAGGTTATGGATTTGGTGTGGCCATTGGCAGATTAGATCCGGGGGCCGTGTGGCCCGTGGTGTGGCCACCGGAGTGAGGCGGCGCATGGCGGAGGGAGCTGCCGGAGATGGGCCAAGCTCGAGGGGAGCTCACCGGCGTGTTGCGAACGACGGGGCGAAGTGCTTGGGGGTGGTGCGCAGGGTAGAGCTTCACCGGAGATACCTCAACGGCGGTTCATGGCGGAGGCGGAGGTCCGGCGGCGTCGGGAGCTCGCGGCGGTGGATGAAAATCCTTTCTCCTAGGCCCGTGAGCTTTGGTGGGTGATGGAGAAGGGCGTCCTCGTGTTCCACCGCGATGAAATTCGCCCGGCATGGCCCACACCATGGGGGTCGGAGGACCGGCGGACGGCGATTGGAGGAAAACTCGATTTCCGGCCCGTTCGGTGGGGGAGCCAAAAGGGGAAATGGTCGGGGATGGGCTACGAGAGCGATGCGCACGCATGGGAAAAGAAATCTAGCGAAAAGACGCACCGAGTGAGGGGAATTTCTTGGCGACACGGGTGGAGCTCGTCAATGGCGACGCGGAGGTGTGCGGCTCGATTCGTTGCGTGTGTTGGAAGGAATGGGGAGGGCTTGCTGCCTGGAGCGGGAGTGGCTCATGGCGCACCCATTGGTGGGCTCCGTTGGTTCCGAGGAGCCGTGTAGCCGCGGCGCGAGGGAGAGCTCCAAGGGGCGACAATGGCGCGCGAGGGAGAGCTCCAAGGGGCGACAATGGCGGACGGGGCTCTCTTCCTGCTCGCTGCGTGCGCGAGAGAGAGCAAGGCAGAGAGTGAGAGTGAGAGTGAGCCGGGCGAGGGAGCGGCTTGAGGGGCACCGGCTAGGGGAGGCGAGCGAGAGGACGCGCGCCACGCGGGAGGCAGCCGGCACTTGCCTCCTGTGCTGGTCGGGCGTGAGGGGAAGACAGAGGATGAGGAGGCACCGACATGTGGGCCCGAGAGCATATTCCAAAGTATCTTTTCCATTTTCTGTTTGTGGGATTTTGGCAAAAGTAAAGGCTTAAATAATTTACTTCTCTTGCTTGAAAATCCTAAACAAAAATACTAGCATGTAGTACTTCACTTGGATTAGACATGCACGAAAAGTTTGAGTCCAAACTCCCTCTGGTTAAATTTTAATAATTCATCAAAAGGGGTAAAAGTTATTCCTCTCGAATTTTTATAGAGCGTTCTACTGATCCAAAAGACATGGGACTTGTTCCCAGATTTTTCATTTGATTTCCTCTACAACATATATTTTTGCCAGGTGCAATTGTTACAGGAAAAGTTTGACTTGTAGTTCAACCCAATATTAATTTATTTGAATTTGCAATTCAAATCACTATGCATGTGACCAAAATTTTTATATTGGGGCTCTACAGAGTCGTTAGGTAATTGTAGAATTTATTGTTGAGACGTTCGTGACACCGGGGATGTCACGGACTGTCTTCGAAGCCAAAAACTTCGCCTTGTCAAAATCAGAACGTTGCTGAAAAGACCTCCCAATGTTGGACGTGAAAGGGTTAGTATCGGGGCATCCCTGCACTTCTCTTTCAGCCTTAAGAGAAAGGTGATATAATTGGTTGAACCTATTCCAATCTTTATAATCAATCACATCCTGTATATCACGGTTCAAACCTCCAAAAAATCTAGCACAAAGTTCCTCATCACCATCACGTATATCACAACGTGCCAAACCGATAATCAATTCCTGATAATACTCTTCTACAGACTTATCATCTTGTTTTAAGTTTTGTAACTTTAAACGCAAATCACGTTGGTAATATGGAGGAACAAAACAAGATTTCATGCGTTGCTTTAAAATAGTCCAAGAATCAGGAATAACAGCATTAGGTGTATTCCAAAGATCATTCCACCAGAAAAGAGCAAATCCAAGTAAACTCACTAGTAGCAAGTCTAACTCTATGATCAGCAGGAACTAAATGAGAATTAAATTTTTGATCAACATCAAGCTCCCATTCTAAATAAGCATCAGGATTACCAGCAAAAGGAAGCATAGTAAATTTAGTTTTTCGAAAAAGCATCACTATTAGCACGCTGATTGTTACCTCCCATACCGTAACAATTACGGCGTAGACGGGCATCATCACGATCATCATCATCATCACGGTGTCGCTCATGCTGCGGTGGAGGTTGATTCTCTACATGCTCATGCCGGGTCATCGGGCCGTTGATATGGCCCATGAGCTCGTCATACTTTTCCGTAATGAAGGCACGTTGCTCATCACCAAATTGTGTAAGGTCGGTCTTAGACACGCAATCATCAAAAGCGGTAGGGGAGTGCGAAGAAGAATCTTCGTTTCTCGAACCCTTTGCTTTCCCTACCATGGTCGAGTAAAGGCAGAAGACAAACACAAAGGTATAATCCCTAACCAACTAACAACTAGTAGGAAGTGTGATAGTGGAAAGCAAATTCAGAAAACGGCTTACCACCGTCTTACAAGTGTTCTTACCAAAGCAACAGGATGGTACAATCAGTTGCTGAGCTTGGGTGTAACAGTTGCTAGGAGAAAACCTATGCTGACAGAAGTATGTATGTTGAGCTATAGGTAGTGATGAGGACATCACTCCTTTGGATACAAATGACACTCCGCTGAATATTCAAGGACCAATCACTAGAGCTCACGCCCGACAATTAAATTTAGAGGTGAGCTCGTTCCTAAGTCTTTCCTTTCATAATTTTGAGAATAGTTTGCTACCTAATGATTTTATTATGATTAGGAATCAAGGAGAGGACCATAATATGAATGGAAGAGGGCGTGGAGGCGTGGAGGTTCAGCAAGAGGGTGCAAGGCATTGTGGAGGCCCAAATCAAGTCGACTTCGAGTCTGTTTCGGAGTCCAGGAACAGTCCGAATTAAAATAGAGGCACAGATCACATACGATGTTGGATTTGGACGTTCTACATATGGATGGAAAGATAATTTCATAGCCTTTCCAGTGGAAATGGTCTTATGTCAAAATTCGTCTGGAGTCGACGGCAATCATCGAAATATTGGAGCGTGCAGAATCTGTTTTGGTGCTGCGTCACCGTTTTTGGCCTTTGGGCCGTGTATCTCATGTGAGCCCATTAGGGAAGCGTTCAGGGGTTCTTGCACGTCCCCAAGTCTTCATTAGCAGCAGCCGCCACCCATGTTAGGGTTGGGTTTTCCTTAGATTATTCTGCTTAGACAGTTTCGCCGTTCATCGGTTTGTGAGACCCCAACTCGTGAGATTAATCATACATCTGCAAATTTGGTTGTGTTCTTTCTTGTTCTTGCTTGTGTTCCTGATTCGCAGGCAGGGATTAGCCCTCTTGGCGAGGTCAACCGTACAACGCCGGTTGATAACCATAGAGGACGTGGTGCTGCGATTGCGGGGTTTGAACGTGTTGTTCGAGAGCCGGATCGACGTGTGTCACATCTTCGTCAAATCAAGAGTTATCCGAACCTATCGGAAGATCGGGACTCCCTAGTTTATATCAAGTGGTAATTAGAGCTTCGGGTTCACTCGTCGGTTTTGCCCTACCTTTAGTTTAGTTTGTTTCTTTATTATCCTATCATCCACGAAAAAGCTAAAAAAATTTAGTTTTAGGGTTCGCCCTGTCCAAGCCGTGTTTAGCCTTTGCATGTTTCAATTTCATAGTCCGTAGTGTTGAGTTTGTGTCCTAGTGATTGTTTTGTTGCTGGTTTAGTTCGTGCTCTTGTCATCAGTTTTGTGCCCCCTTGAAACCCTAGCTGAATTCCCTCAAGTTTGTTTTGTCTCGGGAGTTTTCTCACCTCCGCTGCATCTACTATAGTACCACCCTACACTCCCACCCTTTCCATCTAGAACTCAACACCCCACGACCGAGACCTCCTGCTGTTTCCGTTGCATACATTAATCGTCGCAAAAAAAAAAAAAAAAAAAATCCTACCCGATTGCAATTCCATCCACCGAAATCCTAATTCGTAGTCCCTTCCTTCTAACAGCCATAACTTTCACATACGTACTAGAAATTAGGCAATTTTTTTTTTGAAATTGGGTAGAAAATTTTTTGCATCCGCTCGTCCTGGCTTTGTCGGACAGGAAAAATCTCAAAAAAATCAAGAAAAATAGTTAAGGCCACTGATCCGAGGAAAAAAGTTTGGAACCCGTCGTCGCTGCATCTTACGAGAAAATCTGTCGGTCACATTCCTTCTCTGTTTGACCTGAAACTTTGTGTGGTTCCGATTTTGTTGCCGCCGAGTGGAAGAAAAAAATCAAAAAAATAATATCAAAAAAGAAAAAATTGTGATTTCTACTAGTTGTTGTTTCTTCCTTGCTAGTTACCTTTTGCTTTGTTTCCTTTGTGCCTGTCATCCTTGCTTTGCCCGCACTACTGTTCTAGGACACGTGTAGACCAGCAACTAAGGACAAGTAGCTCTGGACATTTATTCAGCATTACTATATGTTTTTGAATTGTGTTTCACTCACATATTTGGCCCTCCTAGCTCCACATACTACTTCGGACAGCACAGGTTTTTGACCCTTGCAATCGTGGTACACGCCTTCTAGGTATCCTTTGCCTTGCTTGGTAAGACCCTTGTAAGAACTTGGTAAGACGTTTCATTTGCTTTTGTGAGAGTCACCACTGTCTACCATAGTAGTAGTGTTTATTAGGGATAACCTTCACTGTTTGTTCCTGTTTTGGTATTTGCTATGGCAGGAGATGATACGGACGTTGGCACCCCTAAAGATTTCCACGAGTGTGTTAGTCAAGGGCAGCTTCATCTGTTCTTGACAGGGCACGTGAGGAGATGACAGAGGCTGTTAACAAGGCCGTTACCCACGGCATCAACAAACTCAATCTCGGCAACCAGATTGAGAGGATGGATAAGCGGTTATCCAAGATGACGGACACGGTTAATACTCTAGCGAAGTGGCGACAACGTTGATCGGCAAGCTGACCGAGGTGGAGAACGGTGTGAAGATCCACGAAGATGAGGCCGGTAGCAACGCCGGTGGAAACAGAAAAGATGACACGGTGAATGACGCCACTCGTCGACGTCGATGACGCAGCTACACGAGCACAAAGGCTTCACCGGCGTCTACAACAGAACACCCAAGGTATGGGTGGCCAACATCGACAACAAGGTAACAATAATCGAGCCCTCGATGAATCCTTATGCTAAGATTAAGTTTACCATTCCACCTTTTTGGGGCAATGTGATGACGAGTAGAGCAAAAATTTAGTGGGCACCTCGTTCTCGAGCAGCATAGAGTTAGACAAGCCACTAGTGAATTTAAATATTTTGCTATCATTTGGTGGAATTCTCTAACTGCCGATGATATTCCTCGTAACTTGGATTCAACTTAAGGAAGCTATGCATGATCGTTTTGTCCCGCCTTCTTATCATAGAGATTTACGCAAAAACTTCAGCGCTTAGAACAGGGGGATAAATCTGTGCAGGACTATTATGGTGAGCTTCAAAAGGGTTTACAACGCTGCATGATAGTAGAGGATAATGAGAGCTCTATTGTTCGTTTTTACTCTGGTTTGAGAGGTGATATACAGGACATTGTTGATTATAAGGAGTTTAACACCATCAACCAGCTTGTTCCAGTTTAGTATGCTTGCAGAGAAAGAATTGCAGGGACGGGAGAAGCAACATAGGAGCAGCAGTACAAGCAGGCCATCTTACACCCCACGGTCGACCAGCAAGCAAACGGCCTCCCGCATCCGCGAATGGTGTTACTGCAGCCCCACACGTACCTCCTACACGCCCTGCAAATTCAGGTAAAAATTCTGTGCAGGGTCCTGCTCAAAGTGCTTCATCGGTCGCCTCGACGGGACGCACTTCCAACATTCAGTGCCACCGCTGCCATGGACTCTGCAATGTGTAGAAGGATTGCCCAAGTCAGCGGGCATACGTGGCCACCGAAGATGGAGGATACTTCAGCTCCTCCGACATAGAAGATGATGATAAAGACGAAGTCGTCGTCGACACCAACGAAGGCCATGTACTTGGTGGAGAAGACACTTCGGGTTTCATGAATATCATTGTACAACGTGTACTTAGCACGCAAATTCAGACTTCTGAAAAGATACAACGCCACGACTTGTTCCAGATTTTCTTCGTCATCAAGAATCGACGAGCACGTGTGATCATTGATGGAGGAAGCTGCAACAACTTAGTGAGTTCAGATCTGGTTGGGAAGCTTGGTTTGGCCACACGACTACATCCTCATCCATACCACATTCAATGGTTAAATGACTCGGGAAAATCTAAGGTAACACAAACTTGTAGAGTTCCTTTTTCCATTGGTGTTTATTCGGATTATGCTGATTGTGATGTGGTTCCTATGCAAGCTTGTTCACTTTTATTGGGTCGTCCTTGGGAACATGATAATGATGCTACACACCATGGTGGAAGTAATAAATACACTTTTATGCATAAAGGACAGAAAATTACTTTAGTACCTTTGACCCCTGCTGAAATTGTACAAGCTGATAGAGAACGAGCCGCTTCTTTGAATAATTCTAAATCTGAAAATCAGCAAGTTGCTAATTCTGTTTTCCCACCTATAAAGGATAAGTCTGCACCTATTTCTAAGGGAGATGGGATTAATTTGAAAGGTCGAGTTATGCTTGCTACAAAATCAGACCTTGCTGAAATTTCTAATGATGGTATTTTTTATGCTTTGATATGCAAACAAGCCTTGTATTCCTTTGATGATATTGCTAGCTCTTTGCCTTCAGCTATCACTGACCTTTTGCAGAGTTTGAGTTGTGAGATTAATCATACATCTGCAAATTTGGTTGCGTTCTTTATTGTTCTTGCTTGTGTTCTTGATTCGCAGGCAGGGATTAGCCTTCTTGACGAGGTCAATCGTGCAATGCCGGTTGATAACAATAGAGGATGTGGCGCTGCGATTGCGGGGCTGGAACGTGTTGTTCAGAGCCGGAGCGACGTGTGTCACATCTTCGCTATATCAAGAGTTATCTCGAACCTTTCGGAAGATCGGGACTCCCTAGTCTACATCCGTGATGACCCCTCTCGGTCCTGGTATCTTCATACAGAGATAACCATGATGAATGATGGCCGAAACTTGTTGATGACCCTTCGTCCTAGCAACAAATTGTACGGATATACCATGTCCACTACGTCGAACCGGATATCCTCGGTCCGACTCCCCCATGTCCATTGGATCCAGAGAATGAAACCATGAGAGTAATACAACCCATGGGATGAATTGGCTGCCCTCCGAAGCCCCGGCAGGGGGTGTACGAAGGTTGTAAGTCCGCCTCGAGTAAATCTCATTTTCTCCAAGGTATTCCATAGCAACACATCTCGCTGAACCGCCTCCGTCAAGCGTGAACTTTGTGTACGTCGAAGCCATGAATATTGACCCTCATGACGAAGGCATCATCGTGCGGATAAATCATTGGCCTAAAGTCAGCTGTTGAAAAGGCGACCGGCACGTCCATCCATTGATGAAGTCCAATCGGCGGACAAGAAGCTACGTGAAATACCCGCTCGATATATTCTCTCGCGTTGTCTCTTGGATGGAATGTCTCTCGCTATTTCCTCCGGTGATCATGATGATCGTTCTCTTGGACGCTTGACTACACGCGTATTGAGCCGGCTCTGCCGCCGGAACTTGCCGCATCGTCCTTGATCCCGACCGATGCACATCCGGGGTTCCGACCGTCGGAGAGACGGACGACGCTCGCTCGAGCTGCACCGGCGGTGGATAATGAGCTGGCTGTGCAGCCCCGTAGGGTGGAGCATATATGGGTGGGACATAAGGCATGTGGAACGGTAAAGGTGGTGGTGGTGGCAATGTACTGCGAAGGTGTCGCCGACGCATAATGACTAGTATGCATCATCGAGCGAGGGCCTTCGGTTTGCCCCTTCGTCTTGCCACACACATTGCCTTGATTTCTTCACAATTGTTGGTCGTGTGATTTGCTCCCGACCCATGATAGTAACAAAAAAACCTTGGGGCCTATTCCCCGAGAAATTCCTGCCTCGGCCTCCGCCTCGGCCACCTCCTCTTTTGCCACCCGACCGAGATGACCCTTGAGATTGTTCCGAAGGATGACTTTCTTGCTGCGGGAAGTCCTGCTCTACATTGTATACATTCCTCGACATTTTTTGCTAGTTCCCTTCATGCCCGAACTCGTCCGGACGCTTCTCCCCCTTCGGTCGGACCGATGACGCCAACCTCGCCTTGGCGTTTTGTATATCTTCCTCGACCCTTACTTGACCTTCCAATATCCGGAGCAAGTGATCCAGAGTTTGCGGTCGCTTTTCCTCGATTCTTCTTCGGGCTTCACAGATATGAAGGCCCCTTGCCACGCATTCTATGACGATGGGTTCTGTACATCAGCCACCCGACATTTCAAATGCATAAACCTTTTAGTGAATCGTGCCAGTGTTTCCCTTCTCTTTGACAACACGCGACCGGATCTCCGCTGTTCAACTCCTTCGGTTGAGATCCACGAAAGTGCACCGACGAGCTTTTTTGAGCTGTCCCCAAGAGTCGATAGATCCGGCTGGCAGCCTAGAGTACCAAGTGCTTGCTATGCCTTCCAATGCTAATGGTAGCGCCCTGGCTTTGATGGCATCTCCTCCGCCAACAGACTCAACCGTTGTCTCATATCGGATGAAGAACTCTTTTGGGTCGGTCGTTCCTCCGTATACCGGAAGCTTGACTTGTAACAACCCTACATAATAAAATACATTGCATGGCATTCATGACCATGTCATCATGTGCATGTGGGGAAATATTTAATTTGGAGTTAAGAAGTGCACATAAAATAATAAAGTTAACCTAAGTTAATTAAAATCTTAAAAGAGGAAATTAAATAAAAGCAAATTATGGTGTTAACATTTTCTAGTGTTTAAACACAAAAGTAAATAATTTCTGAAGTTGCTACCAATTTATTTTATTTTGTAAAAATGTCTACAAGAAATAATGAAAGTTTCTCTTTTTATTTTAAACATGATTTTTAATCCGAAAATAATTTGGGATCTGAACTTGGACCTAAAAAGAAAAGTGTGTGAAATACTTTCAAATACCTCCCTGTATTTTTCGTCGAATTTTTCGAGTGCTAGAAATGCGAGTTTTAATTAAGTCAAAGTCCAAGGGTGTTTTTGTAAACCGACCGCAGCCCCACGAGCGCGTCTCTTCCTTCCTTCTCTCCCTCCGAACCCCCGACCCGCACCGCCTCTCGGCGCCACCGCAGCTCGCCTCGGCCGCGTGCCCTCCTTTCCTCAGCGCCAGGCAGCTGCTACCTCACCGCCTTATCCTCTCGCCTCGGGGAGATAAAAGCTTCGACTCGCGGTTGTTCTCTCTCTCGCTCTCTCTCTCCGAGCTCACACCGAAGCGCCGTCCGCTCCTCTCTATGCTCCACCGCCGGGCCAGCTCGGGCCGTCCCCGCCGAGCCACCACCCCAAAACGCTGCGCCCTTACCTCCCGAAACTCGCCCGGCGACCAAACAAGCTCTCCAGGCACTAGAGCCCGAGAATCGAGCCGTTCTTCCTACGGGCGTCGCCACGGTCGGTTGCCGTCATTCTCTCAAATTGGAGGTCCGGCCGGATTCCACCATTTTTTCCCAAGCTCGGACCTCACCGGCTCCGCCTCGCCGGGAAGACCACCCTCCGGCCAGCTCACGGGTAAACCATCGTCGTGCCGCTATTGCTCATGTCCCGTGGATGCTTCCCACGATTTTTCTCTAATTTTTCGTGCACCACGGCGACCCCTAGACCTCGTCGGAGCCGGGCGCAGGCCGTGACCCGCCGCCGGTGACTTTCCGGCCGCCTCGGCCGCCGTGGACCCCACCTCCTTGCTTGCCGTGCTGCGTGGAGTCGACAGGGCCAACCATCCGGCCTCCCCACCGTCTCCGGCGCCGCTCCGGCGGGCGCCGCCACCTCCGGCCACCACGGTCGCCATGGCCGTGGTGTTCCCGGAGTTGGCCGCGCGCGGGCCTGCTGGGCCGCGTTGGTCGGTGGGCCGCCTCGGAGCGAACCGGGCCTGGCTGCTTTCGGCCCATTGCTTCCATATTCTTTTTTGAATTTATCAATTTCCGGATTGTTTCCAACTTCAAAAATTCGTAGAAAATTCAGGAAAAATCGGAAAAATGTCAAACAAAGTTCTTTGGATTCATAAAATTATTCTCTATTTATTTATGAATTCAAATACCTATTTTGAGAAATTATAATTTCATAATTTAACTAAGTCCTTTTCTTTAGTTAATATAACCTATTATTTTATGCTAATTATAGTTTGATTGTGAAAAATAAATTTCTTTAAAAATTAGAGATACTGCAGACGAAAGTTTTTGTTAAGTTAGTTTTCTAAAAATTAAACTTAAACACCGTCATTTTATGTGATCCCAAATTAATAGCTTAAGTGTTATCACATATCGTTAAACATTTATAACTCGTCGTTTAAAATCATGATTAATTATTAATGGATGAACCTGGTTAATCATTAACTAATGAACAAGATTAATGCTTAAATTGTAAGTAATGACCTTGGTTAAGCAATAATTAATGAGCATGATCAGCTGTTACTTATTGCTTAACGAACATGATTAATTGTTAATTACTAATTGCAAAGTAACGGATTTAAGTAATGATTAATGGCTAATTAACGACCTTGGTTAATTCCATCATTGCACATCATCTCATGAACATTCATGCATGCATGGTTGTGATTCGCGACGCATTGTTGGTCGACCTAGGTCACGACGTAATCGAGGTTCCGTCCGAGGTCGAGGCAGGAGACGGGAATCTCGAAGTCGACCAAGCACGCCAAGGAAGCTAACCCCGACTCGAATCAAGGCAAGCCCCGGTGCATCCCACCTATGTTTTAAAGTCTTTTCTTTTATCACGAGTAATTGTGTCGTGATTGTGCATTAGGTTACAGGAATTGATTGACACCCTAGATGCATGAGTAGGATCCCTATGTTACCTGTTTATCCATGTTGGTGTTGTGTCTCGATAGATGCTACGCTTAACTCACAGGGCTACGGTAGAAGTCGAGTGGTGCTGAGCACACTCGCGAGTCGGTACTGGTCCGATCTTAAAGTATGGAGGCTTTAAGTTGTTTGTTATCGTTCAAGTTGAAGTTAAGGATGAAGATGAAAATGAAATGGAGACCGGACGGGCCCTGTAGGAGAAAGGGCGGAGACGAGGTCTTGCAAGGTGGTAGCCCCGTCCGTGTCTGGTCAAGGACCGTACCGTTGTTGGCCCCGCCGAGCAAGTATTTGAACGTACCGATTTACATACCGGTGTTTATGGGGCCGGGAAGCCGATGTAACCTAATTGCCATAGCGGTTGGACGTAGCCCATCCCCTAATTGGTTGGAGAATGAGGTGAGGCCTCATGTCTCAAAGGGAGAGGAATGGTGGTCGCTCACGGATAACGTCGAGGACGGGTATCGCGTGGGGTCTCTAGGTTCCCGGCGGATGGGAGACTAACCCGGCCACCGCCAGGAATTAGCGTGAAAGGTTGTCGTATGCGACCAAAGGGGTGCGTATACGCCGTGTAAACGGGTTTTCCCAGCTGGTGAAATCGATTCGAATCGCCGTCCTCGCAGTAATGAGTACCGCTTGTTCACCGTGTCACATCGTAGTTAATCAAGTGAAAGATGAAGGAAGATGGATGAGAGGATTGTTGTTTGGAATTAAATATTTTCCCGCAACTTGATTGCATTAGTGATAGTCTGCAAACCTAGAGACCGATGAACTTAACGTGAGCTAAAATATCGAAAGTAAGGACTCAACCTTAGTGCTGTTTTCGCAAAGAGTAAACCCCACAGCCGGAAAGCCTTTGCATACTAGGCGTCGGTCTTAGCATGCCATGTTGACTGGTCAGTCTTGCTGAGTATTAGAATACTCAAGGTTTGTTCGTTATCTTTCAGGGAATGAGTCGTGCTATGATGACTTGTACGGTAGTTCCTGGAAGTGGAGTGTCCCAGTGTGGTTCCCACCAATGGGAACGGTTTCCGACGTCGTGAAGAGGAAGGACCGTGATGTACGAAGGGCTCAGTGCATCACGTTGATCGTTTAATAGTGTTTTGGTGTTCAAAATTCAAGTTTCCGCTGCAATACTCGTAGGTTGTTAAACTTTAATAATAATTATGTTTTCCGCTGCATCAATGTTTGTATTTCGAAAAACTGGTTGTATTATACCATGATGTATATATGCTGGCTTGTATGAGATGATACACTCGTTGTAACTCGCTTCGTCGAGTGTCCCTCTGTTCCGATTCCTGGGTGTCCCGGAGGGGATGTCACATGACTCCAGCCAGCCGATGTGGCCGGACCGCTGTCTACAATTCCCAGTGTTAACGACAACGAAGGGTAGTCGGGTTTTGCCAGCTGGTATAAATCGATTTGAATCGCTGTCCCTCGCCGTAATGAGCACCGCTTGTTTAGCTCGTCACGTCGTAGTAATCAACTAGAAGATGAGAGATGGAAGAAATGTTGGTCTAATCTGATCCTTTCTTGCAAACTTGATTGCAGTAGTTGTAGACTCGCAAACATTGATTCTAACCAAACTTAACATTGAGCTAAAACTTGAAAGTAAGGATCAACCGTTAGTGTTGTTTTCGCAAGAGAGTCAACCCCACAGCCGTAAAGCGTTTGCATACTAGGCGTCGGCCTTAGCGTGCTCGTTGACGGGCCGATCTTGCTGAGTATTAGAATACCTAGGGTTTGCTCGTTATGTTTTCAAGACCCGAGTCGTACTTCCACTACTCGTACGGTAGCTTCCCGGAAAGGAGCAAGTGTCCCGAGGGTGGTTCCCTCCAATGGGAACGGTTTCCGACGCCGTGAAAAGGGAGGACCGTGGTGTACGACGGGCTCGAGTACATCACGATGAACGTTTAGTAGTATTTTGTTGTATAAAGAATAAGTTTCCGCTGCAAGACTCGTAGGGTTTTAAAACTTCAATAATGTATTATGCTTCCGATGTACGATGTTTGTATTTTGAAAACCTTGTTGTATTATACCATGATGTATATATTCCGGCTTGTATGAAATGATGCACTCGTTGTAACTCGCTTCGTCAAGTGTCCCCCTGTGCCGATTCCCGGGTATCCCGGAGGGGATGTCACAGCTGGTATCGGAGCAATACAGGGGCAACGATGACGTCGTTCACAAGCCAAGTTTTTAAAAAACTAACACGGTTTAGAGTACGAGAGAGTACAGAGCCATTTAAGGACTTCCATGATGTGTGCCATTCTATGCTACATCTCCTAGACCATGTGATTGTTTCATCCCTTCGACGCAGTGGCCGAATCCCGTTCCTTCCCAAGTGCGACGGCCGGTCCACCTCTGCCTCCACGGTGAACATCGGTTTCCGACCATCTTAGACGTCAACCATGTTGACGCCGGTGAAGCCCGCACTCTCGTGATGCTCGTAGGAAGAAACGGTAGGGATTTTAGTGCATCGTAGGCAGCGTGCGACCTCGCCGAACCTCCGACCGAGCCGCCTCTCGCCGCCGGTGAACTTGCGGGCCGCCCCCGCCACCAGGGACCCCACCCCTTGATCGCGCATCTAGCCCCGAACCTCACGGGCCAAACACCCAGCCTTCCCTACCCCTCCCGGGCTCTGCGGCAGGCCGCGCCGCCGTCCATGGCCGCCGCCGCGGCGCCACACGGCCTCGGATCCCGTGTGGCCACGCGGGATCTGGTGTGACAAACTCGTGACCCCCGTGTGGCCCGGATCCCATTGGCTCGGTTCGTGAATTATTTCTTTTCCGAAGTAAAAATCCAGAAAATCATGTTAACTTTCAAAAAATCATATCTCAAGTTCTAGACCTCCAAAATTAGCAAACAAAATTTTGTTGGGTTCCTTGTTTCATGCTTTATGCTCTAGTCCTGTTGGAGATCATAAATTCTTGTTAGTTTTTCCTAGATTGATCAGATCATCCAAAACCAAATTAATTCATAATAAATTATCTGTAGGTGCTAAAAGTGCAAACTCAACTTTGTTAGTTTCCTTTTGATGTATTTTACCCTTTATATCATCTAATGATCTTTTATATGCATGTGTGCATGATAGTATTTAATTTTTGTGCATAACATGTATATTTGCTTAGGTATATAAATGTGCATCTTTTGAATTCAATTTATGAATGCCTTTATATACTTCATGTCACACCTTCCTGTTATTTAAGTAGGCCAGAAGAGCTTGCTAAGTTACCATCAAAAGTTTATGCATATAATCATAGTTTTATTTTTGCAAACTCATATGAAAGTCACACAAAATGATATAGGTTCAATTTAAAATAAAGTTCATATTTCGTGCAAATTCAGAAAAATATGAAACCAACTTTGTTGAGTTCAAAAAATTATTTTCTATCTGTTTATGTATAAAATATCTATTTTGAGTATTTTAATTTCATAAGTATTAATTAGTTACATTCATTACTTAATAAAAGCTATTATTTTATGATAATTAAATACTTAATTTAAGAAAAGAATTTATTTAAATGAAGAAGATACTCGTAGACGAAAGTGTGTATGAAAAAGGTTTTCCAAAATTAAACATAAACACCGTCATTTCATGCGGTCCCAATTTAGTACTTTATGTGTTATTGCATATCATTACTTAATTATTAATTGTTAATTAATGAACATGTTAATAAAATCTTGCACATCATATCATATACATTAATGCATCACATGACATCTCAAGCACATTCATGCATGTTGTAATTTGCGAATTCGTTAATCATCGTAGAGCACGAGGTCGTCCGACGTAAGGAAAGGATCCCGAAGAGATGATCATGGAAGTCAACTACATCGAAGACCCCAGATTTTGAAGTCGTTCGACAAGTCGCCGAGGTGAATCAAGAAGGAGAAATCATCAGCGCTAACGCCGCACCGAACGAACCTAATTACGCTACGATTAAAGGCAAGCCCCGGTGCATCCCACCTATGATTTTAAAGTCTTTTCTTTTATCACGCTTAATGAGTCATGTTTGTGCACTAAGTTATAGGAGTTGCTTGACACCCTAGATGCATGAGCAGACCTCCTATGAGAGTGTTACCCTTATACCGGTACGGCTAACTCAATAACCGCTATGCTTACATCATAGGAGACGGTAGAAGTCGAGTGGTGGCAACACTACTCGCGAGATATAGGATAATGACTGGTTCAACTATGCTAAGAGGATTGATAAGAGAAAGTTGAAGTTGAAGATGAAGTTTGAAAATGAAATTGAGACCGGACGGGCCCCGTAGGAGAAAGGGCAAAGACGAGGTCTTGCAAGGTGGTAGCCCCGTCCGTGTCTGGTCAAGGACCGTACCGTTGTCGGCTAGTTATTGAGTTAGCCGAGGGTGGTTCCCTCCAATGGGAACGGTTTCCGATGCCGTGAAGAGGGAGGACCGTGGTGTACGACGGGCTCGAGTACATCACGATGAACGTTTAGTAGTATTTTGTTGTATAAAGAACAAGTTTCCGCTGCAAGACTCGTAGGGTTTTAAAACTTCAATAATGTATTATGCTTCCGCTGTACGATGTTTGTATTTTGAAAACCTGGTTGTATTATACGATGATGTATATATTCGGCTTGTATGAAATGATGCACTCGTTGTAACTCGCTTCGTCAAGTGTCCCCCGTGCCGATTCCCGGGTATCCCGGAGGGGATGTCACAGACTGGTATCGAGCAATACAGGGGCAACAATATGTCGTTCACAAGCCTAGTTTAAAAAAAACTAACACTTAGAACAGCTTAGCTTTCTGACGGTTCGAAGTTCGTGGTTTTCCGGGTAGTCACTAACTATCCGTGTTAATTCGTGCTAACTTTCTGGTCGTTTGACTAATACGTAGCAAGTGCATGTGTCGAGTCTTAATCTCGGCATTAGAACTACCCGGTCCCTCACGAGCATGGAATTCGATGGTGCAACTCACGAAACACACAGGAACACAAGATTTTAGACAGGTTCGAGCCCCTCGAATCGAGAGTAATACTCTACGTCCTGTGTGTTATGTATTGCCTTTAGCAGATTGCTAATTGCGAGTTGTTAGAGTGTAGGAACTTGTCCTAACTTGTGAGAACTTGTCGAACTTCTTCTTCTAGGGGTCCCCGCCCCCGCCTTATATGTCCTGGGAGGCAAGGTTACATGTAGAATCCTAGTCGGATACAATAACTCTCACACAGAGGCAATGGAATGGGGAATTCAAGTTCTTCATTTACGGATGATCAAAGTCGGTTAGAGAAAGGGACGATCATGTGTAGTTATCAAGGTGCCCCATATGAGAGCTAGGGATTTAAAAGGATAGATTAAAGATGCCAGTACGAAAGGGAGCTATAGGTGAATCTTGGGATGAGCAACTTACAGATGCCAAAGCAATAGTTAAATAACTAGATGTTGATTTCATAAAGACAGATGATGATATACTGGATCTTGAACAAGCCAATAACTTCCCAAGGAAGAGCAGAAGGACGAAAGGTATGAGTAGAAGAATCCAGGAGCTAGTCACCGACGCTACTTCGATTGCTCCAGGCCTCATCCAGGCAGATGACCGGTTAACTACCCCTTGTAGCTATCAAAAGTTCTTTTTCCCTCTCCAAGTAATAGCCATTTTGATTTCTCGTTCGGACTCTTCATCCCGACAGAAATTTTCGGATGATAAAATTCCGGTATCATGAGCTGACTATTCCTAGTCTACAACTAATTCTCCTTCTTTCACTCAATTACATCATGAACTTATCTTTCCTCGAAGTTCTTGAGTGACCTCCATTTGAAGAAATATTAATCCCCTTTTCGACTAGACTAAGTTGTACCGAGAGCTAGTTTGGAAATGGGTGTTTTGCACTTTCAAATTGCCATTTTGCCTTTGAATTGTGCCGGTTCGCCTGAGCGCTTCTCAAAGTCAAACATGAGCGATATGGAAATGCATGCTCTATTTTGAAACTATAAGAGAATCCAAATATAATGTTCTTCTAAACGGATGGCGTATAACCTAGGGTACGCAACCGGAAAGAAGAGTACTCGTGTCTTGGAAACTCATCGGTGCAATGATCCTTATAAATATCTTAAGCCTATATTTCCTTCAACACCAAGATAGACGAAAGCACTGTCACATCTTTTGGTAATCCATGTTGTTTCATAATGTCAACCTTTCCAGTTAAATCTTTTCCTTCATCATTGACTTTCACCAACCCCTTATAAATTTCGCGACTCTCGATCTCGGCATGAATGTGAGAGATATTGACAACAAGCACCCTTACATTCTAAATTTGGAGCAACGAGTCCCGATCATTGAGTTTATAAGTCTTCAAGGATCTCCGAGCGAGTGGACACACCGTAGTAGTCATCTTGAGGACTATGGGAGTGCAAACATCATCCGTAGGTAGAACCAAATAGTGAGAACAACGCTATAGGTGCAAGGAAGAGATGAGTCATAAAGCTCTCAACAGAGTCATGCACCTCACCCTCAATGACAAGGACCAATCTACCGGAAGAACCTACCCAACAACGCTAAGTTGAAGATTCGTCAACCTTACTACAATTAAGGGGTCTTAGAAGGAACTTTTCCCTTGGTGATTCATAAGATCAAGAGTACACATGTGGAAGAAGGTACCAATGGTCCGAAAATATCCAAATGCCACCCAGCTTGATTTACCAGGGCTACCACTAGATTGAGAAGTGGAATTTCAGATAGAAATTTAACTAGGAACGACACCAATATCTTAAGGACTCGTATTGAGTGTCGCCTAATGAGCTTGCAAGATCTTAAGCTACAATTGAAGGATTTCCTGGAAAAAGGACATATTTCCTCAAGTTTATCCCCGAGGTGATGTCCGGCCTTAAAAGATCAAACCCCGAGATGGTGCGTGGATTATCGACCTTTGAATGCAATGACCATCACGAACAAGCATCCACTTCCTCGAATTGACATCTTGTGTGATCAGTTGATGGGAGCAAAAGTGTTTACCAAGATAGATCTTCGCTCCGGATATCATCAAATCAAGATTAGAGCGGAAGATATATCAAAGACAGTTTTCTCTAGCATATATGGACTTTATGAGTACCTGGTGATGTCCTTTGGTCTAAACAATGCACCAAAGACACTTCATGTATCTCATGAACTCGTGTTTATGCCGAATTGGACACGTTTGTCGTGGTATTCATAGATGACATTTTGATCTACTTCAAGTCGGAAGAGGAACATGTAAATCACTTAAAGATTTTGCTACAACGTCTAAGGGATCGCCAGTTATATGCCAAATCCAAAGAATCGTGAGTTTTGGCTAAAGGAGGTACCATTCCTGGGTCACGTGATCTCAACAAAAAGAGTCGCCATTGATCCAAGCAAGGTTTAGGAGGTATAGAATCGGAAGCCACCTAAATCGGTCACACGGATCCGAAGCTTCTTAGGGTTGGCAGGCTATTATAGAAGATTCATTCCAAATTTCTCGGAGATTGCCAAGCCAATGACAAAATTTCTGGAGAAGGATAAGAAGTATGAAGGGAGTAATGAATGTGAAGAAGCTTTTCGGACATTGAAGAAGTTACTCACAACAAGCACCGAGTGTTAGCTCGACCAGATTTGACCAAGCCATTTGTTGTGTACTCGTGATGCCTTAAGCACAAGAGAGGGATGTGTGCTAATGCAAGAGGGCCGAGTAATTGCCTATGCATCTCGACAGCTTAGGCGACAGTAGGAACACTACCCGACACGTAACTTGGAATTAGCAACTGTGGTTCTAGTATTGAAGAACTGGAGACATTATCTCTTGGGAAATTTAGTACATCTATACACGTACCACAAGAGTCTCAAATATATCTTCACTCAAGCGGATCCGAACATGTGCCAATGAAGATGGTTAGAATTAATTAAGGATTATGAGATCGAGATCCATTACCATTCCGGAAAGCCAATGTCGTAGCCGATGCCTTGAGTCGGAAAGCTCATTGCAACAATCTCTCCCCTCGCCTATTGACTCGAAGCATCTAAAGAGGAAATGAGTGAGCCTAGTCCTCGGATTCTTCCATATGGAGTATTGAATAATTTGGCTCTTATTCCTACCATTCATGGAGAAGTGGTAGCAGCTCAAAAGAAGGACGTTGGTATGAGTCACATGAAAAGACGAATCAAGCGAGGTGAAATGAAGTGTTTCGAGAAGTTAATGAAGATGTGATCTGGTTCAAGAACAGATTGGTAGTGCCCAAGAACAATTGCATGAGTCGTTGGGAACCAGTGTTGATTCGAAGCTCAGCCGTATCACCCTCAAACAGATAGACAGACAGAGAGAATCAACCAATATCTAGAAGATATGCTTCGAGCTTGTGTTTTGTCATACAACAAAGATTAGGAAAGATGCCTACCGTTAGCAAAATTCTCATCCAATAACAGCTATCAACACAAGTATCGGAATGTCACCGTTCCAAGCTCTAGATGGTCGTAGTCGTCGCACACCGTTAAATTGGTCGAACGTGGAGATGAGAATAATATTTGGACCGGATGTGGTAAAGGATGCCGAAGAGCAAGTACGCCTTGTTCAACAGAATTTGAAGAGAGCAAAATCACGCCAAATTAGCTATGCAGATAAGAGACGTTAGAAGCTAAGATTCGACAGAGGAGATCAAATCTATCTTCAACTATCTCCTACAAAAGGTGCCCAGCGATCCGGAATCAAAGGAAAGTTAGCTCCACACTACATCGAACCCTTTCCAATTCAAGAAAGATGTGGATCAGCTTGCATATCGCTTGGGGTTACCAACACACTTATTAGGAATTCACAAGGTGATCCACGTATCTCAACCGAAGAAGTGTCTAAAACCACCGGTAGATATACCGACCGCAGATGTGGAACAGCTACAGCCGGACTTGACATATGATGAACCTCCGATCGTAGTTCTCGACACCAAGGATCGAGTGACTCGATATCGAACCATCAAGTTCTACAAGATTCAGTGGAGCAATCACTCACAAGCCGAAGCTACTTGGGAACAAGCAGATTTCCTCCGATCCAATTACCCCGAATTCTTTAGTACCCTCGTCTAGTCATTTCGCTCGTGAATCTCGGGGGAAGGGTTGTAACAATCCTAAATAATAAACATGTGTTTCATGTCATTCATGATCATGTCATCATGTTGCATTTGTGAAAATATTTAATTTTGTGTTAAGGAATGCACATAAAATATCAATTTAACCTAAGTTAAAATAAGATCTTAAAAAGGAATTTAAATAAAAGAAAATTATGGTGTTTAACATTTTCTCTTGATTAAAAACAAAGATAAAATATTTATGAGGTTGCTTTGAAATTATTTTATTTTGCACAAATGCCTACAAGAAATAAGTAAAGTCTCTCTTTTTAATTTAAACATGAATTTTTAATCCGAAATTTATTTAGAATTTGAACTTCGGCCAATAGGGAAAAAGATTTAAAATGTTTTCAATTCCATCCCTGAATTTTCGCAGAATTGATCGAGTGCCTGAAGTACGTTTTTCAATTAAATCGAAGTCGAGGAGGTTGTGTAAAATGACCGCGAGCAGCGCCCAGCTTGCCATTCTCTTCTTCCTCTCTCTCTCTCACAGCACCGCCTTGCCATCGAGCCACCGCAGCAGCTCCCGGCCGCGCGCCCTCCCTCTCGCTGGTGCCACGCAGCCGCACCGCCGCCACCTCCACTCTCTGCCCCATCGGATAAAGCCGGGCTGTCCTCCTCTCTTCTCCCTCTCCAGCTCTATCTCTCTCACTTGAACGCCGTCCGCCTCTCCTCGCTCCCCGCCGTCCGGCTGCCTCCGGCCGTCCCCGCGTGAGCCACCACCACCAAACGATGCGCTCCCATCTGCCGAGTCTCTAGGAGCAAGCCGTTTCCCGAATCGTCTTCCGAGCCGTGTGTATTTCGAAGTTCCCCGGACAACCATCACCGCCTACCACCTTGACGCCGCTGCGAAATTAGTGCTTCATGGTGAGCCTCAAGTCTTGACTCCTCTTCCATGAGGTGTTCCATTCTATGCTACATCTCCTAGACCATGTTATTGTTTCATCTCTTCGACTCGGTGGCCGAATCCCGTTTCTTCCCAAGTGCGACAGCCGGTCCGCCTCCGCCTCCACGGTGAACATCGGTTTCCGACCATCCTAGACGTCAACCATGTTGACGCCGGTGAAGTCCGCACTCTCGTGATGCCGTAGGAAGAAACGGTAGGCATTTTAGTGCATCGTAGGCCGCGTGCGACCTCGACCTCCGACCGAGCCGCCTATCGCCGCCGGTGAACTTGCGGGCCGCCCCCGCCACCAGGGACCCCACCCCTTGATCGCGCATCTCGCCCTCGAACCTCTCGGGCCAAACACCCAGCCTTCCCTACCCTCTCCCGCGCTCTTGCGGTAGGCCGCGCCGCCGTCCATGGCCGCGCCGCGGCGCCACACGGCCTGGATCCCATGTGGCCACGCGGGATCTGGTGTGACAAACTCGTGACCCCCGTGGGGCCCAGATCCCATTGGCCCAGTTCGTGAATTATTTCTTTTCCGAAATAAAAATCCAGAAAATCATGTTAACTTTCAAAAAATCATATCTCAAGTTCTAGACCTCCAAAATTAGCAAACTAAATTTTGTTGGGTTCCTTGTTTCATGCTTTATGCTCTAGTCCTGTTGGAAATCATAAATTCTTGTTAGTTTTTCCTAGATTGATCAGATCATCCAAAACCAAATTAATTCATAATAAATTATCTCGTAGGTGCTAAAAGTGCAAACTCAACTTTGTTAGTTTCCTTTTGATGTATTTTACCCTTTATATCATCTAATGATCTTTTATATGCATGTGTGCATGATAGTATTTAATTTTGGTGCATAACATGTATATTTGCTTAGGTATATAAATGTGCATCTTTTGAATTCCATTTATGAATGCCTTTATATAGTTCATGTCACACCTTCCTGTTATTTAAGTAGGCCAGAAGAGCTTGCTAAGTTACCATCAAAAGTTTATGCATATAATCATAGTTTTATTTTTGCAAACTCATATGAAAGTCACACAAAATGATATAGGTTCAATTTAAAATAAAGTTCATATTTCGTGCAAATTCAGAAAAATATGAAACCAACATTGTTGAGTTCATAAAATTATTTTCTATCTGTTTATGTATTAAAATATCTATTTTGAGTATTTTAATTTCATAATTATTAATTAGTTACATTCTTTACTTAATAAAAGATTTTATTTTATGCTAATTAAATACTTAATTTAAGAAAAGAATTTATTTAAATGAAGAAGATACTTGCAGACAAAAGTGTTTATGAAAAAGGTTTCCCAAAATTAAACATAAACATTGTCATTTCATGCGATCCCAATTTAGTACTTTATGTGTTATTGCATATCATTACTTAATTATTAATTGTTAATTAATGAACATGTTAATAAAATCCTGCACATCATATCATATACATTAAATCATCACATGACATCTCAAGCACATTCATGCATGTTGTAATTTGCGAACTCGTTAATCATCGTAGAGCACGAGGTCATCCGACGTAAGGAAAGGATCCCGAAGAGATGATCATGGAAGTCAACTACATCGAAGACCCCAGATTTTGAAGTCGTTCGACAAGTCGCCGAGGTGAATCAAGAAGGAGAAATCATCAGCGCTAACGCCGCACCGAACGAACCTAACTACGCTACGATTAAAGGCAAGCCCCGATGCATCCCACCTATAATTTTAAAGTCTTTTCTTTTATCACAGCTTAATGAGTCACGTTTGTGCACTAAGTTATAGGAGTTGCTTGACACCCTAGATGCATGAGTAGAACTCCTATGAGAGTGTTACCCTTATACCGGTACGGCTAACTCAATAACCGCTATGCTTACATCATAGGAGACGGTAGAAGTCGAGTGGTGGCAACACTACTCGCGAGATATAGGATAATGACCGGTTCAACCATGCTAAGAGGATTGATAAGAGAAAGTTGAAGTTGAAGATGAAGTTTGAAAATGAAATTGAGACCGAACGGGCCCCGTAGGAGAAACGACGAGGTCTTGCAAGGTGGTAGCCCCGTCTCGTGTCGGTCAAAGACCGTACCGTTGTCGGCTTAGTTGAACAAGTTTGAACGTACCGTACTACATGCTGGTGTAATGGGCCCATCAAGCTGATGTACCTTACCGCCCTAGAGATGTAGCGTAGCCAACTCTCTTTTATCGGCTCGTTAGTGAGAGGTGAGTCTCACGGGAGGGAAATGGGTCGAACACGAGGGAAGTCGTGGAGTCGCCATATTCCTGGGGGAGTTTGGAAACGGCTAGTCTTCCGCTAGGTGCTAGCGGGAAAAGTTGTCGTATATGACCGAGTGTGGTGCGTATACGTCGTGTAGTCGGGTTTTGCCAGCTAGTATAAATCGATTCGAATCGCTGTCCCTCGCAGTAATGAGTACCGCTTGTTTAGCTCGTCACATCGTAGTAATCAACTAGAAGATGAGAGATGGAAGAAATGTTGGTCTAATCTGATCCTTTCTTGCAAACTTGATTGCAGTAGTTGTAGACTGCAAACATTGATTCTAATAAAACTTAACGTTGAGCTAAAACTTGAAAGTAAGGATCAACCGTTAGTGCTGTTTTTGCAAGAGAGTCACTCCACAGCCGTAAAGCCTTTGCATACTAGGCGTCGGCCTTAGCGTGCCTCGTTGACGGGTCGGTCTTGCTGAGTATTAGAATACCTAGGGTTTGCTCGTTATGTTTTCAGGACCCGAGTCGTACTTCCACTACTCGTACGGTAGCTTCGCGGGAAAGGAGCAAGGTGCCTCGAGGGTGGTTCCCTCCACCGGGAACGGTTTCCGACACCGTGAAGAGGAAGAACCGTGGTGTACGACGGGCTTAGTACATCACGATGAACGTTTAGTAGTATTTTGTTGTATAAAGAACAAGTTTCCGCTGCAAGACTAGTAGGGTTTTAAAACTTCAACAATGTATTATGCTTCCGCTGTACGATGTTTGTATTTTGAAAACCTGGTTGTATTATTCCATGATGTATATATTCTGGCATGTATGAAATGAAGCACTCGTTGTAACTCGCTTCGTCAAGTGTCCCCCGTGCCGATTCCCGGGTATCTCTGAGGGGATGTCACAGAGTATCGGTGCCGTCGTCACTAACTTCTTCAGCGTTTGAAAGGCTTCTTCACAATCCTTGCTCCATTCATACTTCTTATCCTTTTCCAACAATTTGGTCATTGGCTTGGCAATCTTGGAGAAGTTTGGGATAAATCTTCCGTAGTAACCAGCCAATCCTAAGAAACTCCCGATTTGCGAGATCGACTTCGGTGGCTTCCATCCAACACTTCTTGGACTTTGCTTGGGTCAACAGCCACTCCTTCTGCTGATATCACGTGCCCTAGGAACGGCACTTCCTTTAACCAAAACTCACACTTACTAAACCCGGCATATAGCCGATGATCCCTTAGGCATTGCAACACAATCCTTAAATGATTGACATGTTCCTCTTCCGACTTGGAATAGATCAAGATGTCGTCACTAAATACCACGACAAACTTGTCCAGCTCCGGCATGAATACCGAGTTCATGAGGTACATGAAGTGTGCTGGTGCATTGGTCAATCCAAAAGACATCACCAAGTATTCATAAAGTCCATATCTCGGTGGAAAATGCGGTCTTCGGTATATCTTCGCCTCCGATCTTAATCCGATGATATCCCGAGCGAAGATCTATCTTAGAGAAAACTTTTGCTCCCATCAATTGATCAAACAAGATATCAATCCTCGGAAGAGGGTATTTGTTCTTGATGGTAACTCGAATTCAAAGGCCTATAATCCACTTATAGTCTTAATGTCTTGTCCTTTTTCTTCACGAACAAGGTCGGGCATCCCCATGGTGACGAACTTGGGCGAATATATCCCTTATCCAATAGCTCTTTTAATTGCACCTTTAACTCTGCTAGCTCATTTGGTGGCATCCGATATGGTCTCCTTGATATTGGTGCTGTTCCAGTGCCGTAACTCTATCTTAAACTCTACCGCTCGATCCGGCGATAGTCCCGTAAGTCGTATGGAAAGACATCCGGTACTCACGGACTCATCGGTATATCCTCCGGACTTTTATTTATAATCTTATTAACCATTGGCAAAATAGTCCTGGGAAGAGTTAAAAGTAAGCAATCTCGACCATGAACATGAGAGTTCAAGTATACGGCTCGAGATGCTATATCCAAGATCGCCTTATGGAAATCCATCCATTGCATGCCAATAATTGCATCTAACCCTTGCCCATCCAATATGATTAATGAAGTGGAATAAACCTTGCTACCCAATTTTAATGGCATATTGGTAGCTGCTTCGATGGTAAGGATTTTACCCCTAGGTGTTGAAATAAGACGTGCACATAGCAACTTGGATGGCATGATGCGATGCTTTGCAACATATGACTTGTCGATGAAATTATGTGTGGCTCCCGAATCAAATAAACATAGCAGGATGATCAGCGATAGAAAACATACCCGCTAGGATTTGTCCTCCTCTCGGTAATTCCTCAGCCGCGGTAAAGTTTGCACGACCAGCTTTCACTTGAGTATTCTTGGCCCGAGTCCTTGGCTGATTCTGCGGTTGTCCTTGTGGTCGTGGTGCATAAGAAGCTTTCGTGGATATGGACAACCGCAGTAGAAATGTCCCGGACGGCCATACTTGAAACAGGGCGGTCCATTCTCGCCGAGGTGCTCGGATTCACCGGTCGTGGATTCTAAGCATTCTGCCGCCGATAGGGCGGATGATATTGATTCGACCGCTACCGCTGAGATTGTTGTGGCTGCCGAGGCTGCCGATAATAATTTGAACGAGAAGGCATATGCCGGTATCGCCGACTCGACGGTGCGGTGTATACCAGCCTGCACTTCGATGGTCCGCCACTTCCTCGTCCAGCCTGCTAGCCTCTTCTTGCTCTTCTCCGCTTGATGAAGGCGGATAGAATCTTCCAAAGAGATAGCATCACTTACAAAATCATTGAAGCTATCCGTCTTGTTCAGCACCAACCGTGACTCGCAGCTTGATACTCAACCCTTCCTTGAATAGATTCTTCTTCTTGGCATCGATGTCCACATGCTCGGGTGCATATTGAGCAAGACGGTTGAATACCTTGGAGTAGGTATGCACAATCATGTCACCTTGCTTTAGAGACAGAAACTCCTTCCTCTTCTCGATTCATCAATCCTTCCGGAATATGATGTTCTCTCGAAAGCTTTAGTGAATTCTACCCAAGAAATCCGATGTCCCGGAGGAAACATCGCCTTATAATTGGCCCACTATGCTCTAGCAAATCCTTGCAATTGCTGGGAAGCAAATAGAGTCTTCCGATGGTCAAGTACACGGAAACAACTCCAGCTTCGATTCGATGGTGCGGAGCCAATGATCCGCCTCCAATGGTTCACCCGCATCCGAGAAGACCGGGGGGGGGTGAACTGATAATAAATCCGAGAAAGTCACCCTTTCTTCCGGTGCATTCCGACCTTGGTGACCTCCTCGTGGAGCGGTGTTCCGGACTAGCTGCTCCAATAATTCTCGCTGCTCCGCGTGAGATTCTAGCACAACTGCGATGGCATGTGTCAATGTTGGGGGTGGTGGTGGTGTTTCCGCCCTCGCTAAGAACTTTCCGGCTCATCACGTCTCCTTGATCCAACCATTCTCGTCCAAGAAAAATTATGTGAGACATCTCAATTCCAACATAATTATGGAAGGAACAGGAATACAGGGATGAGAAATTTCCAAAATAACTTGTATGCAACAATAGTCTTATTATAGCAACCATCAAATCCATAAGCACATATCCATACATCCAATTTACAACGATCCTTATTGCGACACTCGTGCATGGTTAGACCACGCTCGTTATTTAACTTCTACCTATTTTACATACTAGCTTCCTCACTTGTTACTAGCTATTGCTCTATTCTTCTTCGCGAATCCCGGACGTCACTTCCCGGCTCTTGGAACTTCCCGTCTCGGATTCTCGCATCCTCCGACCGTGGAATCTCCGTAAAGTCTATTACCGAGTCCACATCCATTATTTCTTCAGGATCCTCCTCTTCTTCCTCGGATTCCTCTCGCTACGGGGTTCTCCCGCATTTCTGGTTCATTCCGAGGAGGTTGCTGTCCAATTTCTTCATTCAGTAGCGCATTGTGTGCTTGAAGTAAATCTTGCTCTAACTAATGAATCGGGCGTTTGCGGTTGCCGCTTGTTGATCCTTGAATTGAATCTTCTCTTCCTTATTTAACAACCGTGCCTCTCTAATTGCTAACAACTCCTCCTTTTCCTGCAGCTACCTCTCCAACTTCTCTATACGGACATCCTCCATTCGTCCTCTCACGTCACTAATGACGTTACTTGTGCTGTCCATCTCTCGTGGAGAATTAAGCATATCAAACACAAGCAGAAACCAATCCAAGTATTTCAGCAAACTCTTTTATACTACACTAACAACTGCATAGATAGATTATACACTACCACATTTCCTTCATACATTATTTGTTTGTACACATCTACCCAACTTTCCCGTACACTCGCCACATTACCATCATCTCGCTACTACCCTATACTACAATCCGACCTACGTCGCAGAAATACGGCTACCAACCTACTCGTGCCTTCTATCCTACATCAGCACTATGCTAACACCGGCTAAGCCGGCGGCGCGTGGCTGTCGGCGTGTGACTCGGCGTCCTCCTCCGGTGGGGTCGGTGGTGCCTCGTAGTCCACACCCGCAGATCTCCTCGGCGTCGTCGGGTGGACCCCGGTGGTGCTGCTGCTCGTAGCTGCTAGAACTGCCCGAACAACTCGTCGTGGTCGTGCAACGGTGCGTGGTGCGCCTCGCCAGTCCGTCGTACAACTCCTCGAGCTGCTGCATCCGGTTCTCAATCTCGATCGTGGTCTCCACAGCCGTGGTTACGCTGTGCGGTCACTCCTGCTAGCTCGCCACGTGTGTTGCGTCGGCGTCGTGAGCGGCGTCACGCTGGGCTGTAACCGTGACCAGCTGCTCGTCCAAGGCGATAGACACCCCGTGAAACCCGTCATGGTCCCGGGTGACTTCCACCGCTGCTCCTCCAGCTCGGCGATCCGGCGTGAGACCTCCGGATCTCCCGGACCGATCCGACGGTCCCGACTCTGCACCTGCGCCTCCGTGTGGTGGATCCTCTCGCTCCAGCTCGGTGACTCGTGCAGCCCGGGTGTCCTCCTCCTCCCGAACACGCTTCCTAATGCGCGTCATCGGCATCTCGCAGGGAACATGTTTAAACCGGTTAAACACTTCTTCCCACGTAAACGAAATGAAAGTACAACCTATTAAAGTACTACGAGACTAACCCCACCTTTTTATTATAGGACTCAATATGACATGATGCATGCTCGGCAGACTAACTATACGTACTATAGTATACGAAACTACAACGAATAGTTAGCACTACCCAAAACCCGAACGTCGAACAGCTTAGTAAAAATCTAACTCATTCTACATCCTTGTAGGGTTCCGTACTATCTCGTACTCTAAACGTGCTAAACGTGTTAAGTTTTGAAAACAAGCTTGTAAAACAATGTACTCGTTGCCCTCGAACCGCTTCCGATACCACTGTGACATCCCTTCCGGACACCCAGGAGTCGGTACAGGGGGACACTCGACGAAGTGAGTTATAACAGTTCATCATCTCATACAAGCCGTAATATATACATCATGGTATAATACAACCAGGTTTTCGAAATACAAACATCGTACAACGGAAGCATAATACATTATTGAAGTTTAAAACATTACGAGTCTTGCAGCGGAACTTAGTCTTTGTACAACAAAATGCTACTAAAACGTTTATCGTGATGTACCGAGCCCGACGTACAACACGGTCCTTCTCCATCACGGCGTCGGGATCCGTTCCCATTGGAGGGAACCTCCCTCGGGACATTGCTCCCCTTCCGGAAAGCTACCGTATAAGTCGTGGAAGTACGACTCATGTCCCGAAAACACAACGAGCAAACCCCGAGTATTCTAATACTCAGCAAGACCGACCCGTCAACAGCACGCTAAGGCCGACGCCTAGTATGCAAAGGCTTTCCGACGGTGGAGTTGACTCACTTGCGAAAACAGCTCTAAGGGTCGATCCTTACTTTCAAGTTTTAGCTCAAAGTTAAGTTCATTAGAACCAAGGGTTTGCAGTCTACAACTACTGCAATCAAATTTGCAAGAAAATATCATTTCCGATCCACAGCTTCTTTAATCTCTCATCCTCATCTTTCAGTTGATTAACTACGATGTGACGAGCTAAACAAGCGGTACTCATTACTCGCGAGGGACAGCGATTCGAATCGATTTTATACCAGCTGGCAAAGCCCGACTACACGACGTATACGAACCACACCGGTCGTATACGACAACTTTTCCCACTAGCACCTGACGTAAGACTAGCCGTTTCCAAGCTCCCCTGGAATATGGCGACTCCACGACTTCCTCCGTGGACGACCCATTTCCCTCCCGTGAGACTCCAATCTCACTAACAGCCAAGCAAAAGAGAGTTGGCTACGCTACATCTCCGGCGCGGTAGGACATCAGCTTGCTGGGCCCATGACACCAAGCATGTAGTACGGTACGTTCAAACTTGTTCAACTAAGCCGACAACGGTACGGTCCTTGACCGACACAGCACGGGGCTACCACCTTGCAAGACCTAACTCCGTCTTGCCCTTTCTCCTACGTGGCCTCGCCCTGGCCTCAACTTCATTAACACTCTCCTTTAAATTAACGACAACACATCAAATACTTAAAGCCTCCGTGCTTTAAGATCATCTAAAACATCTACCGTTGCGACTATGAATTAAGCCTAGCTTCTATTGAGCTACCCGTACCAAAGATAGTATAAACAAACGGAAACCTATCTCATGCATCTAGGGTGTCAATCATTTCCTAACACCTAATGCACAAACATAACATAACTATTGTGATAAAATAAAATATTTTAAAACATAGATAGGATGCACAGGGGCTTGCCTTGATTCACGTCGGTGTTAGCTTCCTGGTGGTTGGGTCGACTTCGATGTTCCCGTCTCCCGTCTCGACCTCTGACGGGACTTCGATCACGTCAGGACCTAGGTCGACCAACAATACGTCACGAATCACAAACATGCGTGCATGAATGTATATGAGATGATGTGCAATGATTTTATCGACACGTTCATTAATTAACAGCTTAATAATTAATTAATGATATGCAATAACACATAAAGTAATAACTAGGATCACATGAAATGACGGTGTTTATCTTTAATTTTGGAAAACATGCTTCATAAATACTTTCGTCTCGTAGTATCTCCTTCATTTAAATAAATTCTTTTCTTAAATTAAATATTTAATTAGCATAAAATAATTAATTCTATTAATCAAAAAATGTAATTAATTAATACTTATGAAATTAAAATACTCAAAATAGATATTTTATTTCATAAATAGATAGAGAATAATTTTATGAATCTAACAAAATTGGTTTCACATTTTTCCGATTTTTATTTAATTTTCTACGAATTTTCAAAATTCAAAAAGGGATATGTGCCACACGCGGGGCCACGTAGTTAGCCACACGGAATCCCCACGTGGCCACACGCGATCCCGCGCGTGTGGTCCATGGTGTGGCACCGCCGCAGGGGCCAGCACACGGCGACGCGGTGGCCGGAGTTGGCCGGCGTTGAGCCAAACCTCGCTCGCGAGACTACCTAAGCACTCTACGTGATCGGGCGAACTCAGCTGGGAGGACGAGCTCGCATGAGCTCGACCGAGACACGCCGGGCGGCGAGGTGCGGCCATGGCGGTGCTCCGGCACGGTGCGGAGCTTGCCGCAGTGCCTCAAATTTGGGGAAAATTGTGCGGGGAGCTGCTACGGAGCTTGAGCAACACCGTTCGAGGGTCGGGTGAGCTTGGCAACGACCGGAGGTGGTTGCTCACCGTGGGTGCTGCGGGCGGCGGTGGAAAAGCTCCGGAAGACGGCCAAATCTCGTCGGACCTCGAGGAGAAAGCTTGATGGTGAGTTGCCACGATCAAAGAGCATCAAGTTGCGCACCATCCGGAGGAAGAAACAGAAAGAACGGCTCACCACAGCCTCACGAATTTGGAGATGCGGCGGAGGATCGACGGTGAGGTCCCCGTTGACGCCGGTTTTTGACCAAGGGGCCCATTGTCGCCGACTATAGGTCAAAAGAGGGCCGGTGGGCCGAAGGCCGACGGCCGCATGGACGAGTAAGAGGCGCGTCCCTCCCGGAATCGTGCGCGGATGCCAACGTAAGAGCATAATATTGATAGGCCCGGCCCACGTTGTAAAATTAGAAATAATAGTTTAATTTTGGAAAAAGATCCTAGTCGGTTAGGAAATCGGCCCGAAGAGGGTCCGAGTAGGATTCTTTGTGCCGGGTATAAATATGTACTCGGGTGTAGCATGTAAACTCGATTCACATCCAATACAACTTTCGGCGCATCGCCAAACCCTAATTTTCTCGTCAAGTCTACTATTTTCGCGCGGGATCTTCGGGCTCCGGCCGACAATAAGTTGGCTTGATAAGGTAATTATGTTGTCTAGTTCTCGCGCATTGTTCGTAATTAGATGGCTTAATTGCTAGTTATCCGGCGACCGCACCTGTCTTTCGATCGTCGTAGTGAGTATCGGCCGGATGAGTCAAGTCGACCCGGTCCGGCTCGTGGTGGAGGTAGTTTGACTTGTCCCGCCTCCCCGTTCCAGCCTTTGCTCACAACGCCGATTGGCTCGGATCCGGTCGTTCGAGTCACGTAGCCGCTATGAGAATTCTTTTACATCTTGGCCGATCCGATCGTGCAGATTCAGCTTGACGTGTCCCGTGTTTGCCTTTGCGATAGTTGACTTGTCCTAGGCGTATGCAGCCGATTGGCTAGGGTGTAGATTTACTTTCATAGTTAAGGCGTTTATAATTGTGCTTGTCCCGAATCGCCGTGCGTGCGCGGCCGTTAGACCTGGTCCAGCCGTGTGCCATCGCTGACTTGTCCCGTTGAAGCGACCGGTCGATTCGGATCCGTGTGGTTGTATTTGTCTTATCGTTCTTTCGAGTGTTTAGCCGATTGCTTATCACGTTCATTAGCTGTTTTATGTTCAATTAGCTAAATCTGTTAAAGCTGCCTTTGAACCCGAGTTATTAGTATGATTTCATTGATCATCATTATACATCTTGATAGATCTAATAATTCATCGTTATAATCGATGGCAGAATCGCCGGATGCCCGATCGGCCGATTTATCGCTTCCGATTGATGATTAAACCATCTTCTTGCTATCAAATTAATTACATCCCATTAATAATTACCTTGTTTACATTTTATTCGATAATGCATCCTTGCAAGGTCTTAATGATTTGATTGATTACCGACGAAATCGGCTGCTAGCCACCGATCGCATGTTATAGCGTCGACCGATTTCGTATCATTTGTATCACAGTTCGCTTGCCTGGCATTTAATATATAAATGGATGGGCCGTGTTGTTCTCGTCGATGGCCGATTTTGTCTATCTTACGCCAAAATCGGCCACGGCCGCACATCGGTCTATCCGGGCCGATGACTCGGAATTTTACACTTTTTATTGTCTTTGTTGGTTTGCAGGAAAACCATCCTGCACGCACCAGCGCACACGAGAATCGGCGAGCCGAGCCGGTCCGTTGGGAGCACAGGGCCTCGCGTCAACCGGGGTTTCGGTGGACTCTCCGGACAACGGTGTGTTGGTGACTTTTGACGTCAACACACATTTTGGCACGCCCAGTGGGACGAAGCAACCAAGATCAAGATGTCGTACATACAGAGTTATCGTGGAAGACGGAACACTAATGGTCGATGCTGAAAATCAGCCGATTTTTGTTCCAGCTCCTCTCGGGACGGATGGCAAAGGGCATGGAGAAGTTTCGATGACAACGGGGTTTCGGCCTGGGGAAAGATGACGACAGAACAAAAGCTGCAGTATCGTGAATACCCGGCCGAAGCAATGAAAAAGTACTTTCAAGCCCCGACAGCTGACACGTGGCAGGGTGGCCACAAAAGGAGATATCCCTCGATATCGCATCCGGAAGAACTAGACCAAATCAAAGCCCGAGACCGCCGGATGCCAACCAACTCGATGATATGGTCAACTCGTCCGTTCATCGGCCTTAATCAATCAATCAGGCGTGTTGACCAACACCATCGGGAATTTGATCAAGGACACAATTGATGGCAGATCGTTCACTCGAAGGATATTCCGGACCTGCATACACTCAGCCTTTTGGCACTCCCGTACGATCGATTCAGGGGATTAGCCTCCGTAATACCACACCGCCAGCAGGGTTTCAGCCTCGTACGGCATGCCACCTCACCTATGGCCTGGCAAGGACAATGCAAATGCAAGTACCAAGACAACCCAGCCAGGCAAAGAGGATGACAAGTGGCCCCAAGAAGTCGGTAACGGAAGAGAGCGACAAACAAGATGTACAACGGCCGACTTCGAGTTAGGGGCAGCGGCCCCGCGGATGGCACAAAGCAGCCCAATTTCTTCTACGTACCAAATACCGGCCCGAGTAGAATTGAGAACTCACCCACTATAGTACGGCCGATATCTCGGTATTCCACGACCAATCGCATCGGCTGGAGGACAGGGATTCATGATCGGACGGCCGATCCAATCGGCCATGAATTATGGAATCGCTCCGCGTACATCGTTTCCGGCCACCGGCACCGGGATTTCTGGAAACGGCTAGTTGATACACCCGATTGGGGGACAGCCCAACACAGCTTATATGACGGGGACCGGATCAAGCAATCGCTGAACCCAATGATATGAGTAGCCTCATGGCTAAGATCGCCGATATGATGAAAGATCGGTTCGATTTGAAGCCTAAGGAGAAGAGTGCATTGTATCGGCGACCTTACCCCGACCGGATGGATTCCGTGGCTTTACCCAACAAGTATAAAATTCCTGAGTTTTCCAAGTTTTCTCGGGCAAGATAACACATCAACTATGGAGCACATCAGCCGGTATGACGCACAACTGTTGGCATCTCTTAAGGTCACACGGAAAGAAACACGTGACCGCGGGAGAGCCAAGGGTTTAAGTCACTTGCACTATTTAACCAAATAATCCACATCCAAGACAAGTACTAGATATGTATTATAAGGTGGGTCATGAATATCCGCAAGCGGACGGATAACCCGTTGTAGCATTTCACCCGAGAGTATTCAAGGGTATCGTATTTATATTTTCCCAAAGGAAGACATGGTTGATAAGAGTACTTATGCTCATGGTGTTACAAAAGAGTGATGAAGTAATCACATTCCAATGCAGGGGTTAGGAGCAATAAATTGAGGATAGTGTGACACACACCAAGGCAATGCATTCTCTAATGAAAGGGATAGAGGCAATCCTAGATAAAGCTAAACTAGACTAGCAGACCACTACTCCTAATGATACAACATTCATATGAGTGCGCAGCTTCTACCTAACATCCAAGATCATGCAAGCGCAAGAAAGCGTCTAATGCCTAGGCATCATCGGGAGATCCGTCTTACGCGAGGTCCGCCTCGCGACTCCGGCCTTTTAGACTCCTATGCCATGCCCGAACGTGGAGGATTACTTTGGATGACAAGGCTGTCACTTCTTGTCACCTACCTCTACAAACCGTGGGACACGAAGCACATTCAAAGGTGGGTAGATAACCCCAAGCACCATGCCGGCGTCACTAACCACAACTCTAGATCCCTCGAGGCACCCCAACCCTATGGATCGACATGGTGGTAAATCTAGAGCACCCTTGCGGGACGATGAACCCGAAGCCTATTCATAAGAACACTAGTCTAACTAGCATAAGCCGGACGAAAGGATCAAAGCTAGCACTAAGTCATGCAAAGGCGTTCGTCGCTCAAGAATGAGCGACGAACGGCAATCAACCAAGTAAGATCAAGAGTAATCGATGATCAAGTATGAACGAACGAAGAACATTCGATATGTGTTCATCTTCTATTAATGAAGAACGAAGAACGAACGATGAACTCATATGAACGAACGATGAACGATCAAGCAAGATCATGACTACTCGTCAAGCTCATGACAAGGATATAAACGAAAGTATTCCATATATAAAAGATCAAGTCTTACAAAGAGAGGATACAAGAGCTATACCCAATTCTCCACAAGACCTTGGGAGCAATGAGGCAGCCCACTACTAAGCCTAGCACTACCTAGAAAGCCTCTAAACTTCTAGTGTGAGGAGAGAATGATCCTTGTGTTGTTGTGTGTGTGTTAAGGAGGGGGGTACCCCTCCTTATATAGGCTTGAAAGGTCGGCTCCCGGAGGCGGTTTCGTAGGTCGGTGGCATTTAATGCGCGTGGAACCGACCTCCGCAGGCGGTGGGCAAACCGCCGAGAAAAGTGGGCTGGGGGGCCACCAGACCGGTTCGGCCGAACCACCCCGGTGGGTTCGGCCGAACCGGTCCCGGCCCCTCCCGGGCCGGGCTTTGGCGCTTGGCTCCCCCACTAGATGTTGGTCTTTGTTCCAGCTTGCTTGTGGCCTTCTTTGTGTTGGATTTCGTGGTCATTGGCCTTTTATCTTGGAGTTGATTCCCGCGGCGAAATGGAAGTTTTGTAAAAGTGTTGATTTGTCGCCTCGGGCCTCGGAATTCATCATTATCCACCTGCACACTAAAAATCTAGAGGTACAAGTGGAACTAGGTTATTTCTAAGTAAAATGCGTGTAAGACATGCCTAGTCCTTCTCATTTATTTGACTAATTGACGGTCGAAATTGGTCCGTAACGACCGTCAACAAGTCCCCCAAGCTTACCCCTTGCTCGTCCCGAGCAAGTAGTGGAACTTTAGGTTGTTGATCAGAGTTGCTACAATGCCTACTTCTTAAAGGTACCAAGTGTATAACAAAGATACTCATCCTTGAGTTGAATAAGTTGGCAATGGTAACTCACCCTTCCCCTTAGTCCTCATGGGGCTTTGTGCTTTTCACTTTACCTTGGGCGGTTGAGAGAGAGAACGGTGTGTAGAGCATTTATTTTCTCTTCCCGTGTCTTGCTTTTTATTCTCCGAAGTTTTCAAAAGGATTTTTTTTTCAAGTAAAACCACGTTCCACAAGTGATACTCTCGAATCGCTCTAGTGGTGTTTGTATTCCTCACCAAGGCATGTGTATTGCCTCATCCTACATCTAATAGGCTTTTGTGGAGCTCAAGGTAGGATATGAAATGAGGCATACTTGCATTCATATTTTGCAAAAGCAAAAGAGTGGATCCATGGAGATAGCAAGTCATACAATCGTAGATCAAGATGTGCAAGTGTGAAAATGATGGTGATGGTGTATGTGACTACTCCTCTTTTTGTTTCACCTCTTTTTATTTTGGATTTTGGGCATGGCTATCTTTTCTTCTTTCTTTTTCCATGCTCGAAATGAGAGCAGCTTTTTTTTTTTTTTTTTTTCATGCTCATCTTTTGTGAGCCTTATTTTCTTTTTCTTTTGCATAGCCATGCCTTCTTTTGATATTTTAAGAGAGGTGATAAAATGTGAGGAGTGTCTTTATTTTGGTGGATGGCATGACATGTTGCTAACTTCCGGTGTAGAAGTGTAGCATATGAGGTGGAATGTGTACGTGATCTTGATCATGAGAGTATGAAAAGCATCTCACTAGGGTCACACAATTTTGATAAAGCTCAATGAAGTAACAAGTAGCAAATGAGTAAGGTTTTCAAAGGAAATTTGCATATGGCTTTGGTAGGAATTTATCATCACTTGGGAACTTATAGATTTTGCAATTTTTGGGAACAAAATTCCGGAGATTTCAAGTTCAACTTAGGACAAGATCATAGCAGCTCTTTTTACCATATCATCATCTCACAACAACTTAGGTGCAGCTCAAGCATGTGCAGCCCACAAGTTTCAGGTTCTAAGCAAGTTTTGCTAGCCAACAAACTCAAAACTAGGAGAGTTCTAAATTATAAACTAGGCACATGAGAGAAATAAAACAGAGCAACTATTCATCATCTCAACATAGAAAGACTAGCAACATACTTGCAGCGCATAAAAGGAAACTAAGCTACTTCTTTTTGTTCTTTTTAGTTTTATCATTTTTATTTTGTTTTTCATATGAGAGGCAAGAACAAGCAAAAACAGGAGACAATAAAGGATACAAGTTGCGATACATGATACCTTAGCGGGGGTGCTGCCCCCCCCAAGCTTGTTCTTGCTCATGGGTTTGGTGGAATGAACCCCATGTGACGGAAGTAAGCCAAAAGATCGGCTCGTTGTTGCTCCGTCATGTTGGTGAGGGCGGTGAGCTGGGTGTCGGTGCGCTCTTGCCATTGACGAGTTTGCAAGATGTGTTGGTTGAGCGCATACTCGGTGTCTTCCGCCGTGGTTTGGAGTCTTCCCATTTGTGAGGAGAGGTTGTTCATCTCCTGCTCAAAGTTGTAGCCTTGGGCTGATCCGGAGTCGGTGGAGTGTTCCTCCCATTGTTGTTGTGGAGAAAACAGCCCCGGGCCATATCCCGGAGTTTGCCACGCCGATCCCCCGGCCATGTGAGGTGGCGGGGCTGGGTACCCACCGGGAGAAAGCCCGGGGTGGCTGTACTCCGGCCCGCCATGAGCCGTGGGCTGCGGTGTGGGCATCTCGGAGGTAGATGGCTGTTCCGATCTGTGCGCCCTCGCGAGAAGATACACTCCTGCGAGACCGCCTCCGCTTCTTGGAGCTCAATGGTTAGATTTTTGAGAGTATACAAACGAAGGTCCGGGTTAGGTAACCGAAACTCGTTTGTATATCCCACAAAATAATATATGAGGGAATCGTTCGGACCATTCTTAAGAGAGTGACCATGAATAAGATAATCTTTATTTATAAGAGAGCGAGGTGTAGCAAGATATTCAACATTAGCATCATGTAAAGCTCCCACCCGCATGGCAATTCGTGTCACTAAAGAGGTACATTCAATTGGTCCTATCGTCCCAAGATTTTCTATCCATTGGCGAATCATGGCTTTCACGGGAGCAATCTTAATTTTATCAACCGCAGCAAAAAGAATTTTTAGCTCATCCTCACAAGCACACCCGAATATCACTCCTTGGAAAAAGAGTGATAGCAATCCACATGTGCATAAAACGCAAGGTAGGATGATGGATGTGATTAGCTCTAGGTCGCACGCAACTAGGAAGACCCGTAATCCTCTCCCAAAAAGCATGCTTTGAAAACTGAGGAAGGGCACCATCCAAGTCGGTATTGCAGCGAGTATTAAAGCCAAGAAGAGTGCTAAGTTCTTTCCAAGTCAAACGGTAGGATTCACGAAAAACCGAAAAGAAATTCCTCATCTCGTAGAGTGCATAAAAACTGAAGTGTAAGCAAGCGGGAACCCGGCTCATCTACACTAGCAAAATCTGTCCACCCTAAGGCTTTAAATACTTGAGCAAATTCAGCATCCATACCTATTTTGTGCAGCAGCTCCGTGTCAAATGCTCGCGTAGGAGCAAAGAGGCGGTGTTGGAGAAGCGTGTAGGTGTGCGTCTCGTACTCGCCCACTAAGTCGAGGTCGGTGTCGGTGAGGAGACGATGCTCGATGTTGCCCTCTTGCCCTTCTTCCTCGACTTGTGGTGGTGAACTTGGCGGTGACTCGACTACGGGGCGTGCGCGGGTGCTTCGACGTGAAGAGCTTGAACTTGAGCGTGAGCTCAAGGACCTCTTGATCGACCCGAACAGCTTCTTGGCACCGGTCATGGCTGCACACAAAGAGAGCAAGAACACAAGAACAACAACTCCGAACGGGTTATGTGAGGGAAAATCAAATTGGCGACACCGTCGGTTGTTCATGTGAGCAAGAAATCGCAACTCGAGAAAACCAAACAAAAACAAATCAACCCAAAAACTAGAAAGTACACCAAGAACAAAAGATTTCTGCAGAACTTTTAGGCAATGAGCAAGTGAGGGCAATGGAAAACTTGAGAGAAATGAAGTGAGTGAGGAGTGGAAATGATAGTGTGAGAGGGGGAGAGAGTTCTGGCCCGGCCACCTCTACTTATAGCTCACTAAGTAGCCGTTTTTGAACGTTAGAAGGGGCATATGACCGTTGGGAAAAGGACAGACCGAGCAACGGTCATAGCAGTTCGGCCGAACCAAGGAGGTGGGTTCGGCCGGCTCGCTGTGGGTCCCTCTTGCTCCCCCTTTTGGCCCATAGCCCCCAACGGCCAAATGATCATTGACCATGGTTGCTACGTCCGGATATTCCTCGTAAATATTTGCTCAAGAAGAAATCCAAAGAAAGTTGCCTCAAATTCAACTTTATTCGAAAAATCAAATCTCGAGAAAAAGTGTTGGAGAAAATTCCAACATGCAAAATTGTTTTTGGGTTTTGTATAAGGATACAAGGGTTGTCCAAAAGTTTCAAACAAAAGTAGGAAAATTTGGACGTAAAAGGATTTTGGTTTTCAAATTTTATATGCATGGCGTGTGAAAAAAAAATCGAATATGTCTGGCGGAAAATCCAAATAAATGAAATGAAAATTTTCTTGTGATAAAATAGAGTATGCAGGGAGGTTTTTATTATTATTATTATTATTATTATTATTTTTTTAAATGCATGTGGTGGAAAACAAAATCAAAAAGAAATCGAAAGATAATGCCGATTTATCCCGTCGGCCAGTGGCTTCGCCATTTTAAGTCTCGGCGAGCGAGGACTTCTCCATTTCTTTTCATCCTTGTGGTGCAGGCCCTTTCCCCGGAGAGGAGGATGAAGATGGCTGCACCTTCTTCACTTGCCACACTTGGTTGGTCTTTGTTGATGTAGGTGGCTTTGTGTCTTGAAGGACCGGCTTCTTGGCCCATAATTGATCTTGATCATTGAGCATTGTTCTTTTCTTGGTTGAAACTCAAACTTTTCCTCCTTCCCATTGATGTGGAATCGGATTTCTCCATTCCCAACATCAATTTGGGCGTTTGCGTATCGAGGAAGGGACGTCCCAAAATGAGGAGCGTGTTCTTGTCAATATCCATCTCAAGCACCACAAAGTCCACCGGTATGAAGTTGCCTCGAATTTTTACTCGGCACGTCTTCGGCTATTCCCGCGGGATAGCGGACCGAAGAGTCCGCCAATTGCAACCTCATTGGTGTAGGAGTCAAGGTTGTGTAGCTCAAACGATCAAAGACTTCTTTGGGCATCACGCCGACGCTTGCCCCAAGATCACATAAGGCTTGGTCGAAGTGGTGTGCCCCAATGGAACATGATATTGTGGGGCAGCCAGGGTCCTTCTTCTTTTCTCGAAGCCGATTGAGTATAGCTGCGCTACACTCCTTCAGGAGCTTGACCATTTCCTCGTTGGGTAATGGTCTCTTGTTGTTGAGGATGTCTTTAAGGTAACGTGCATATGTGGGCACCTGCACCATGTCCAACGATGGCACGTTGACATGAATCCTTCGGATGGTCTCGACGAATCGAGCAAATTGTTCATCCTCCTTTGGCTTCCTGTTTCGTGAGGGAATGGCAAGAAGCTTGTGTCTTGAAATTCAGTTCCATTCTTCCCGTCACTTGGCTTCGGTTCTTCTTCTTTTTCTTTGGTAGTAGAAGGGCTTTCCTCCTCCGGTTCGTTCCTCGTTCTTCTTTGCTGCTTGGTTAGGATATGGCGGATCCCGAGTGGATTTTCCTCCCCTCGTGGTAACCGCATTAACATTTTCCAAAGAAGACTCGGGTTGCCCCGGATCTTCCCTGAATTAGAACCAGGAATAAGAGCAGCTAGCCGAGCAACTTGGGTTTCAATCATTTTATTAAAGCTCAGCTGATTTTTTGAAAGCAGAGGAGAAACCTTCTATTTGTGCAGCTTATGTTTTCTAAGACTTTGTCGTTGGCAGCAAGCTTTTTGTTGATAGATTCGTTGATTTTAGCTTGGCCATAAACCAAATCTTTCAAGGAAGGCTGATTATTGTTAAAGCCGTAAAAATTGTTACCTCCTTGATATGATGGTCGGTTTTGGTTGTACCCTTGTCCTCCGTTTGGACGATACCCGTTGTTGTTGTTCATGTAGAACGCTTCTTCATGGGTATGGGGGCAATCCTTCCCCATGTGGCCAGTGTTCCCGCATTCCTCACACGTCATGTGTGAGTCCAATGCATGAACACCACCATTTGCGTTGTGTTCATCCAAGCGTTTTATGAGGAGGTCAACCTTGGCGGACAGCATGTCCACCTCCTTGACAGGGTGTACGCCTCTTGAGCGTGTTTGGAGTCGATCATCGCTCCACCCTTGATTGGAGACCATCTTCTCTATGAGTTCTTTTGCTTGGGCAACGGTTTTGGAGAAGAAGGCTCCTCCAAGCAGCGGCATCCATATGTCCACGGGTTGTTGGTGTCAACCCGTTGTAGAAGTGTTGAAGAATGAGCCATTCCTCCATCCCATGGTGAGGACAGGCCGTAATGTATTCTTGAAGCCTTTCCCATGCCTCGGGCATGGATTCATTTGTCGCTTGCTCGGAAACTTGCAATTCTTCCACGAAGGGCATTGGTTTTGCCCATCGGGAAAAACTTGGCGAGGAACGCCGTGGAACATTTGTCCCAAGTGTCAATGCTTGCACGATTGGCATAAAACCACTGTTTCGCCTTCCCGAGGAGGGATAGGGGAAACAGCGAAGTCTTATAGCATCTTGGTTGACTCCGGCCGTGGCTGATGTGTTGCATATCTCCAGGAACTGTTGGAGATGAGAGTTGGCGTCCTCTGAGGCCTTTCCACAAAAGGGAATGGCTTGCACCATAGTGATGAGGCTGGACTTGATGTCAAGTCCCGCGGCACCGCCGTCGACGTTGGGCCCAATGGGCACATTGGCGACGGAGGGCGCAGAGTAGTCACGAAGGGTCCTTTCAGCCATGAGTGTTGAGGTTGATGGTGCGGAAGATGCGGGCTCGCTTGTCGTGGGTTCTTGGGGAGAGACAACGACGCGAGGTCGAGTCTTTCTCGCAAGAGACTCGGGATTATCAACGAAGTTTTTCGGCAAGTTGAATCCACGCATGCACTATCCTCGTTTTCACATTGAAGAGAAAACAGATCAAGGTTAGCTCTGCAAAGGTAATGATTAAATCATCATCAAGTGTAATCATGAACATTCATTGTATTCTTATTAACCAATGTCTTCCCCGGCAACGGCGCCGTAAATGCTTGTTGGCATCTCTTAAGGTCACACGGAAAGAAACACGTGACCGCGGGAGAGCCAAGGGTTTAAGTCACTTGCACTATTTAACCAAATAATCCACATCCAAGACAAGTACTAGATATGTATTATAAGGTGGGTCATGAATATCCGCAAGCGGACGGATAACCCGTTGTAGCATTTCACCCGAGAGTATTCAAGGGTATCGTATTTATATTTTCCCAAAGGAAGACATGGTTGATAAGAGTACTTATGCTCATGGTGTTACAAAAGAGTGATGAAGTAATCACATTCCAATGCAGGGGTTAGGAGCAATAAATTGAGGATAGTGTGACACACACCAAGGCAATGCATTCTCTAATGAAAGGGATAGAGGCAATCCTAGATAAAGCTAAACTAGACTAGCAGACCACTACTCCTAATGATACAACATTCATATGAGTGCGCAGCTTCTACCTAACATCCAAGATCATGCAAGCGCAAGCAAGCGTCTAATGCCTAGGCATCATCGGGAGATCCGTCTTACGCGAGGTCCGCCTCGCGACTCCGGCCTTTTAGACTCCTATGCCATGCCCGAACGTGGAGGATTACTTTGGATGACAAGGCTGTCACTTCTTGTCACCTACCTCTACAAACCGTGGGACACGAAGCACATTCAAAGGTGGGTAGATAACCCCAGACACCATGCCGGCGTCACTAACCACAACTCTAGATCCCTCGAGGCACCCCAACCCTATGGATCGACATGGTGGTAAATCTAGAGCACCCTTGCGGGACGATGAACCCGAAGCCTATTCATAAGAACACTAGTCTAACTAGCATAAGCCGACGAAAGGATCAAAGCTAGCACTAAGTCATGCAAAGGCGTTCGTCGCTCAAGAATGAGCGACGAACGGCAATCAACCAAGTAAGATCAAGAGTAATCGATGATCAAGTATGAACGAACGAAGAACATTCGATATGTGTTCATCTTCTATTAATGAAGAACGAAGAACGAACGATGAACTCATATGAACGAACGATGAACGATCAAGCAAGATCATGACTACTCTGTCAAGCTCATGACAAGGATATAAACGAAAGTATTCCATATATAAAAGATCAAGTCTTACAAAGAGAGGATACAAGAGCTATACCCAATTCTCCACAAGACCTTGGGAGCAATGAGGCAGCCCACTACTAAGCCTAGCACTACCTAGAAAGCCTCTAAACTTCTAGTGTGAGGAGAGAATGATCCTTGTGTTGTTGTGTGTGTGTTAAGGAGGGGGGGTACCCCTCCTTATATAGGCTTGAAAGGTCGGCTCCCGGAGGCGGTTTCGTAGGTCGGTGGCATTTAATGCGCGTGGAACCGACCTCCGCAGGCGGTGGGCAAACCGCCGGAGAAAAGTGGGCTGGGGGGCCACTCGGACCGGTTCGGCCGAACCACCCCGGTGGGTTCGGCCGAACCGGTCCCGGCCCCTCCCGGGCCGGGCTTTGGCAGCTTGGCTCCCCCACTAGATGTTGGTCTTTGTTCCAGCTTGCTTGTGGCCTTCTTTGTGTTGGATTTCGTGGTCATTGGCCTTTTATCTTGGAGTTGATTCCCGCGGCGAAATGGAAGTTTTGTAAAAGTGTTGATTTGTCGCCTCGGGGCCCGGAATTCATCATTATCCACCCGCACACTAAAAATCTAGAGGTACAAGTGGAACTAGGTTATTTCTAAGTAAAATGCGTGTAAGACATGCCTAGTCCTTCTCATTTATTTGACTAATTGACTGGTCGAAATTGGTCCGTAACGACCGTCAACAACAGCTTGGTGAGGCGTCTACTCAGGAGGCTTTGCGGGTTCGGCTATTCCCATTGTCATTGTCCGGACCGGCCTTTTCATGGTTTGCTTCATTGTCGCCCGGTTCTATTCGTAGTTGGGCCGATCCGGAGAAAAGGTTTCACTCGTACTTCTTCACGGGCATTACCGAGCTTAGTTTGTCCGATTTAATGGCGATGAAACAGAAAACCGGGGAATCGGTGGCCGATTATATACGTAGGTTCAGGACTCGAGGGGACGATGCTACAATTTGAACTCGACAGAGCAACAGCTTGGCCGAAATCGCTTATGCGGGGCTATTCTCCAACATCAAAGAAAAGTTTACCCCACATGAGTTTGATGGGCTGGCATAGCTAACCCGCAGGCGCTCGGCCAGGAAGAGAATCTCCGCCTCTCCAGGAATCGGCGGTATCGGATAGCTTATGCTGATTTCGACAAGTGAGGGTGATGAAGAGGGACTTAATGCAGTTGAGTGGACTAATAACAAACGGCCGATATTTTCTCCGCATGTCAATCCTAAAGAGAAAAAATATGATTTTGATTTATCTAAGGCCGACGAGATATTTGATCAGCCGCTGCGGGAAAAGAAAGTCCAGCTTTCCCCTCATCACAAAATTCCTACGCCGAAGAATTGAAGAAAATGGTTAAGTGCTGCAAGTGGCATGGAAATTCGCATCATAATACGGTTGATTGTTATGCTATGAGAGATGAAATCCAGAGGGCAGTTGACGAGTGGGGTATTGCGAGCAGCCGATGTAAAGAAGAAGATGAAAGTTGATGGGCACCCTTTCCCGGCTAATACGATGTACATCAACACCATCGGCGGTGGATCGGCTGGTTTCATACGCCGATATGAGAGGAAGAGAGAGAGGGAAGAAGGAGCTCAGGTGGCACGTGAACAGGAATCTATCGACCAAAGTCAGCAGATACAGCAAGGCGTGATCCACCGAGAAGATTTTGACCCACACCGGGCTTGTCCTTTCTTTCAAGCATCGCTGGGACCAAAACATGAAGCTTCCATCTATCGAGAACTGCCCGTAATGCATTGGCCGAAAAGAGTATCGTGATGGTGGGTCATCAAGTTACCAGGGACGGCCGATTAATCGCAACTACGAACCACAACAATCGGCTCCCGTAAGAGCAATCGGCTATGATCCCGCCTATGATGAACGAAGATACGTGGTGCCAAAGAGAACCTCCGTTCACGATCGGCCGGGGCCAATCAACGATGAGGAAGAGTTTGATTACCAATACCATGAAGATTCGAGAGGCGATCAAGCCGAGAATGAAGAACAGTGGTGCCCCGTGGTTTGCTCACAGAAACCCGTAAGAGGAGGCTCCAAAGAATGCGCCGTCGAGAAATCAAGGGTGGACGGTATTACAGAGATGACCAAGATGATGAGTCCAAGCCCAAGAAGGAATGGAGGCCGAAAGTGCAGTCTCAGTGGTCCGGCCGAAGCCACGGTGAATATGATGTCCCCGATGCCCAGGATTGTCTGGATCGGCCGATGAAAATTCGGCCGAGGAAGAACCAGCTTGGGGAGACTTCGGAGATTCCGTGGACGCCGGAATCGCTGGTATTTGATAAGCCGCTCAACTCGATCATTTGCATCTCAAGGCATTGTACATTAGTGGCTACGTCAATGGGTCGCCGATGAGGAAAATGTTGGTCGACTGGAGGAGCAGCGGTCAATGTCATGCCGATCACTACATACCGCAAGCTCGGGAAGACGCCTCGAAGAGATGATGAGGGCTAATCCGACGCTCAAAGATTACAGCGGGAGAAGCCAAGATGTACGCGGGGCTGCAATAATGGAGATTACCGTAGGCAGTAAAACCATACCCACCACATTTTTCATCATCGACGGGAAAGGTGCATACACAACTTTGTTGGGGAGGGACCGGATTCATGCCAACTCGTTGCATCCCATCAACCATGCACCAGTTGCTTGATTCAATGGGTCGGCAACAAGGTCGAAATCGTGCGGGCCGATAGGTCCGTGACTATCGCAACCGCCGATTTCGAGTTTGCTCGGTCCGGAGAGCCTGCCTTGTTTCTCGGCACGTATTGGGATGCGGAGGCCATAAACATCACCGACGACGGAGTTATTGTGACCGGGGGTCGGTACTCCCGGCGGCTCGATGGGCCCCACAGAGAATTGACGGACAATCGGCCGATCGATACACGCACTAAGGATATGGTGAGTCGGCCGATTGACGAACCGAAGACGGGAAATTAGGTCACGGTTTTGTGTCGGCCGACGAGTTAGAAGAGGTAGATATAGGGAATGGAGACAAGCCTCGGCCGACATATGTTAGCAAGAAATTGTGTAAAGAAGTAAGAGATGAATTAGTGGCCTTATTGGAAGAATTTAGAGATTGTTTTGCTTGGGATTATAGCGAGATGCCCGGACTCACCCGATCGATCGTTGAACATCGGTTGCCCACCAAACCCGGATATCGGCCATATAAGCAGTGGGGCTCGGAAAATTGACCCTAGGTATTATGAAGCCGTTAAAGAAGAGATCATCGGATTATATGAAGCTGGCTTCATTAGGCCATGCCGATATGCGGAGTGGGTTTCCAGCATTGTGCCGGTGGAAAAGAAAATGGAAAGATGCGGGTCTGCATTGACTTCAGGAATTTGAATAAGGCGACTCCGAAAGATGAGTACCCAATGCCAAACGCCGATTTGTTAGTTGATGCAGCCGCCGGCAACAAAATTTTGAGCTTTATGGATGGGAATGCTGGGTACAATTAGATTTTTATGGCCGAAGAAGATATACCGAAAACAGCTGCTCGATGCCCCGAAGCGTTGGGACTATATGAGTGGGTTGTCATGACCTTCGGCCTAAAAAATGCTGGTGCTACATATCGAGAGCCATGAATTTTATATATCACGATTTGATCGGCCAATTGGTGGAAATTTATATTGATGATGTCATGGTGAAATCGGAATCGGTTGGAAGTCATGTGGCTGATCTCGTAGAAGTGTTGAAGAGGACAAGACAATATGGCCTCGAAGATGAACCCGCTCAAGTGTGCTTTTGGTGTCTCAACTGGACAATTTTTGGGGTTTATTGTGCATGAAAAGGGAATTGAAATCGGCCCTAAGAGTATTGATTCTATCAAAAAGTCTGGAACCGCCGACGAACAAGACAAAGCTCCGAGTCCCTAATCGGCAAGATTAATTTTATTAGGCAATTTATCTCAAACTTGTCCGGTCGACTTGACGTGTTTACGCCATTGTTAAAACTCAAGGCCGATCAAGAATTTCGGTGGGAGCCGATCCATCAAAGGGCTTTGGAAGATATCAAGAAATATTTGGTGTCCCCACCGATGATGGTTCCGCCAAAGTCGGCACGCCCTTTAAGTTATATTTATCGGCCGATGATAGGTGCATCGGCTCAAGCATTGACTCAAGAACAGGAGGGAAAAGAGCGGGTCATATTTTATCTCAGCCGCAAATTAATTGAGGCAGAAACACGGTATCCGAAGTGGAAAGGTTATGTCTTTGTCTATATTTTTCCTGCACAAAACTAAGGCATTATCTCGTTAGCCGAGGAGTGCACCGTGGTTTGCCAGGCCGATGTTGTAAAATATATGCTATCGGCCCCGGTCCCCAAGGGCCGGTTGGGCAAATGGATGTTGGCAATTGCGGAGTTTGATCTAGGCTATGAATCGGCCAAAGCAGTAAAAGCACAAGTATTGGCTGATTTAATAGTGCAACACGGTGAACACTCGCCGGATACGTTGAACCAGATGCCATGGACGGTATTCTTTGATGGTTCAATTTGCAAGGAGGGAAGTGGAATCGGCTTGGTTGTTGTGTCGCCTCGGGGGCAATACGTGGATACTCTATTACAGTAGAGGCGCACACCAACAACCAAGTCGAATATGAGGCAGTATTAAAAGGACTGGAATTACTCATCGATGCCGGGCTGATTTTGTGGAAATTTTCGGCGATTCCTTGTTGGTTGTGAGTCACTGGCCGATGAGTATGAGTGTAAAGATGAAATATTGTTGCAATATCATAAAAAGTGCCGAAGTTAATGAAGAGATTCAAGTGTATTAAAGTCAGCCATTGTTGACGGTCGTTACTGACCAATTTCGACCGTCAATTAGTCAAATAAATGAGAAGGACTAGGCATGTCTTGCATGCATTTTACTTAGAAATAACCTAGTTCCACGTGTACCTCTAGATTTTTAGTGTGCAGGTGGAAAATGATGAATTCCAGTGCCCCGAGGCGACAAATCAACACTTTTACAAAACTTCCACTTCGCCGCGAGAATCAACTCCAAGATAAAAGGCCAACGACCACGAAATCCAACACAAATAAGGCCTCACGCACCTGGATCAAAGACCAACATCCAATGGGGGAGCCAACCGCCAAAGCCCAGCCTCAGAGGGGCCGGTGGCAGCTCGGCCGAACCAACAAGGCGGTTCGGCCGAACCGTCATGGTGGCCCCCCCGGCCCACTTTTCTCCGGCGGTTTGCCCACCGCCTCCGGAGGTCGGTTCCACGCGCATTAAATGCCACCGACCTACGAAACCGCCTCCAGGAGCCGACCTTTCAAGCCTATATAAGGAGGGGTACCCCCCTCCTTAACACACACAACAACACAAGGATCATTCTCTCCTCACACTAGAAGTTTAGAGGCTTTCTAGGTAGTGCTAGGCTTAGTAGTGGGCTGCCTCATTGCTCCCAAAGTCTTGTGGAGAATTGGGTATAGCTCTTGTATCCTCTCTTTATGAGACTTGATCATTCATCTATGGAATACTTTCGTTCATATCCTTGTCATGAGCTTTATAGAGTAATCATGATCTTGTTTGATCATTCATCGTTCGTTCATATAAGTTCGTCGTTCGTTCTTCGTTCTTCATTAATAGAAGATGAACTCATATCGAATGTTCTTCGTTCGTTCATACTTGATCACCGATTACTCCCGATCTTACTTGATTAATTGCCGTTCGTCGCTCATTCTTGAGCGACGAACGCCTTTGCATGACTTAGTGCTAGCTTTGATCCTTTCGTCTAGCTTATGCTAGTTAGGCTAGTGTTCTTATGAATAGGCTTCGGTTCATCGTCCCGCAAGGGTGCTCTAGATTTACCACCATGTCGGTGCCTCGAGGGATCTAGAGTTGTGGTTAGTGACGCCAGCACGGTGTCGGGGTTATCTACCCACCGTTGAATGTGCTTCGTGTCCCACGGTTTGTAGAGGTAGGTGACAAGAAGTGACAGCCTTGTCATCCAAAGTAATCCTCCACGTTCGGGCATGGCATAGGAGTCTAAAAGCCGGAGTCGCGAGGCAGCACCTCGCGTAAGACGGATCTCCCGATGATGCCTAGGCATTAGACGCTTGCTTGCGCTTGCATGATCTTGGATGTTAGGTAGAAGCTGCGCACTCATATGAATGTTGTATCATTAGGAGTAGTGGTCTGCTAGTCTAGTTTAGCTTTATCTAGGATCGCCTCTATCCCTTTTATAAGAGAATGCATCGCCTTGGTGTGTGTCACACTATCCTCAACTTATTGCTCCTAACCCCCGCATTGGAATGTGAATACTTCATCATTCTTTTGTAACACCATGAACATAAGTACTCTTATCAACCATGTCTTCCTTTGGGAAAATATAAATACGATACCCTTGAATACTCTCGGTGAAATGCTACAACGGGTTATCCGTCCGCTTGCGGATATTCATGACCCACCTTATAATACATATCTAGTACTTGTACCGGATGTGGATTATTTGGTTAAATAGTGCAAGTGACTTAAACCCTTGGCTCTCCCGCGGTCACGTGTTTCTTTCCGCGTGACCTTAAGAGATGCCAACAAGCATTTCCGGCGCCGTTGCCTGGGAAGACATTGGTTAATAAGAATACAATGAATGTTCATGATTACACTTGATGATGATTTAATCATTGCCCTTGCAGGCTAACCTTGATCCGTTTTCTCTCAAAGGTGAAAACAGGATAGTGCATGCGTGGATTCGACTTGCCGGAAAACTTCGTTGATAATCCCGAGGCTCTTGCGAGAAAGACTCGACCTCGCGTCGTTGTCTCTCCTCAAGAACCCACGACAAGCGAGCCCGCATCTTCCGCACCATCAACCTCAACACTCATGGCTGAAAGGACCCTTCGTGACTACTCGCGCCCTCCGTCGCCAATGTGCCCATTGGGCCCAACGTCGACGCCGGTGCTGCAGGACTTGACATCAAGTCCAGCCTCATCACTATGGTGCAAGCCATTCCCTTTGTGGAAAGGCCTCCGAGGATGCCAACTCTCATCTCCAACAGCTTCCCGGAAATATGCAACACATCAGCCACGGCCGGAGCCAACCAAGATGCTATCAAACTCCGCCTGTTTCCCCTATCCCTCCTTGGGAAGGCGAAACAGTGGTTTTATGCCAATCGTGCAAGCATTGACACTTGGAACAAATGTTCCACGGCGTTCCTCGCCAAGTTTTTCCCGATGGGCAAAACCAATGCCCTTCGTGGAAGAATTGCAAGTTTCCAGCAAGCTGACAAACGAATCCATGCCCGAGGCATGGGAAAGGCTTCAAGAATACATTCTGGCCTGCCCTCACCATGGGATGGAGGAATGGCTCATTCTTCAACACTTCTACAACGGGTTGACACCAACAACCCGTGGACATATGGATGCCGCTGCTCGGAGGAGCCTTCTTCTCCAAAACTATTGCCCAAGCAAAAGAACTCATAGAGAAGATGGTCTCCAATCAAGGGTGGAGCGATGATCGACTCCAAACACGCGCAAGAGGCGTACACCCCGTCAAGGAGGTGGACATGCCGTCCGCCAAGGTTGACCTCCTCATAAAACGCTTGGACGAACACAACGCAAATGGTGGTGTTCATGCATTGGACTCACACATGACGTGTGAGGAGTGCGGGAACACCGGCCATATGGGGAAGGATTGCCCCCATACCCATGAAGAGGTGTTCTACATGAACAACAACAACGGGTATCGTCCAAACGGAGGACAAGGGTACAACCAAAACCGACCATCATATCAAGGAGGTAACAATTTTTCTGGCTTTAACAATAATCAACCTTCCTTGAAAGATTTGGTTTATGGCCAAGCTAAAATTAACGAATCTATCAACAAAAAGCTTGCTGCCAACGACAAAGTCTTAGAAAACATAACCGCACAAATAGAAGGTTTCTCCTCTCGCTTTCAAAAATCAGCCGAGCTTTAATAAAATGATTGAAACCCAAGTTGCTCAGCCTAGCTGCTCTTATTCCCGGTTCTAATTCGGGAAGATCCCGGGCAACCCGAGTCTTCTTTGGAAAATGTTAATGCGGTTACCACGAGGGAGGAAAATCCACTCGGGATCCGCCATATCCTAACCATGCAAGCAAAGAAGAACAGAACGACCTGGAGGAGGAAAGCCCTTCTATTACCAAAGAAAAAGAAGAAGAACCGAAGCCAAGTGAAGGGAAGAATGGAATTGAATTTCAAGACACAAGCTTTTTGCCATTCCCTCACGTAAACAGGAAGCCAAAGGAGGATGAACAATTTGCTCGATTCGTCGAGACCATCCGAAGGATTCATGTCAACGTGCCATTGTTGGACATGGTGCAGGTGCCCACATATGCACGCTACCTTAAAGACATCCTCAACAACAAGAGGCCACTACCCAACGAGGAAATGGTCAAGCTCACGGAGGAGTGTAGCGTAGCTATACTCAATCGGCTTCCGTAAAAGAAGAAGGACCCCGGCTGCCCCACAATATCATGTTCCATTGGGGCACACCACTTCGACCAGTGCCTTATGTGATCTTGGGGCAAGCGTCGGCGTGATGCCCAAAGAAGTCTTTGATCGTTTGAGCTACACAACCTTGACTCCTACACCAATGAGGTTGCAATTGGCGGACTCTTCGGTCCGCTACCCCGCGGGAATAGCCGAAGACGTGCCAGTAAAAATTCAAGGCAACTTCATACCGGTGGACTTTGTGGTGCTTGAGATGGATATCGACAAGAACACGCCCTCATTTTGGGACGTCCCTTCCTCAAGCACCGCAAACGCCCAAATTGATGTTGGGAATGGAGAAATCCGATTCCACATCAATGGGAAGGAGGAAAAGTTTGAGTTCCAACCAAGAAAAGAACAATGCTCAATGATCAAGATCAAGTATGGGCCAAATCCCTCAAACATCCGTGAAGTTGAAGTGACGCCAAGAAAGACGGATAGTCTCGTCGCCTTTTGGAAGCAACTTGACAAAATTGAGAATCCGTCATGGTACCAACCCAAGAAGCCCGCAACAAGCAAGGCCGGGATTATGGGCCAAGAAGCCAGTCCTTCAAGACACAAAGCCACCTACATCAACAAAGACCAAACAAGTGTGGCAAGTGAAGAAGGTGCAGCCATCTTCATCCTCTTCTCCAGGGAAAGGGCCTGCACCACAAGGATGAAAAGAAATGGAGAAGTCCTCGCTCGCTGGACTTAAAATGGCAAAGCCCCGGTCGACAGGATAAATCGGTATTATCTTTCGATTTCTTTTGATTTTTGTTTTCCACCACATGCATCTCCCTGCATATTCTATTTTATCACAAGATAATTTTCATTTCATTTATTTGGATTTTCCGCCAGACATATTTGATTTTTTTTTTTCTCACTCGCCATGCATAGAAAATTTGAAAACCAAAATCCTTTTACGTCCAAATTTTCCTACTTTGTTTGAAACTTTTGGACAACCCTTGTATCTTTATACAAAATCCAAAAACAATTTTTGCATGTTGGAATTTTCTCCAACACTTTTTCTCGAGATTTGATTTTTCGAATAAAGCTGAATTTGAGGCAACTTTCTTTGGATTTCTTGAGCAAAAATTTCGAGGAATATCCGGACGTAGCAACCATGGTCAATGATCATTTGGCCGTTGGGAGCTATGGGCCAAAAGGGGGAGCAAAAGGGACCCACAGCAGGTCGGCCGAACCCACCTCCTTGGTTCGGCCGAACCGCCATGACCGTTGCTCGGTCCGTCCTTTTTCCCAACGGTCATATGCCCCTCCTAACGCTCAAAACGGCTACTTCGTGAGCTATAAGTAGAGGTGGCCTGGCCGTAGCTCTCTCCCCTCTCACACTATCATTTCCACTCCTCACTCACTTCATTCTCATTACTCTCAAGTTTTCCATTGTCCTCACTTGCTCATTGCCTAAAAGTTCTGCATAAATCTTTTGCTCTTGGTGTGCTTGTCTAGTTTTTGGTTTGATTTGTTTTTGTTTGGTTTTCTCGAGTTGCGATTTCTTGCTCACATGAACAACCGACGGTGTCGCTAATTTGATTTTTTCCCTCACATGACCCGTTCGGAATTTTTGTTCTTGCATTCTTGCTCTCTTTGTGTGCAGCCATGACCGGTGCCAAGAAGTCTGTTCGGGTCAATCAAGAGGTCCTTGAGCTCACGCTCAAGTTCAAGCTCTTTACGTCGAAGCACCCGCGCACGCCCCGTAGTCGAGTCACCGCCAAGTTCACCACCACAAGTCGAGGAAGAAGGGCAAGAGGGCAACATCGAGCATCGTCTCCTCACCGACACCGACCTCGACTTAGTGGGCGAGCACGAGACGCGCACCTACACGCTTCTCCAACACCGTCTCTTTGCTCCTACGCGAGCATTTGACACGGAGCTGCTGCACAAAATAGGTATGGATGCTGAATTTGCTCAAGTATTTAAAGCCTTAGGGTGGACAGATTTTGCTAGTGTAAATGAGCCGGGTTCCCGCTTGCTTACACTTCAGTTTTTATGCACCCTACAAACGGTAGATGAAGGAATTTCTTTTCGGTTTTTCCGTGAATCCTACCGTTTGACTTGGAAAGAACTTAGCACTCTTCTTGGCTTTAATACTCGCTGCAATACCGACTTGGATGGTGCCCTTCCTCGGTTTTCAAAGCATGCTTTTTGGGAAAAGATTACGGGTCTTCCTAGTTGCGTGCGACCTAGAACTAATCACATCCATCATCCTACCTTGCGTTTTATGCACATGTGGATTGCTATCACTCTTTTTCCAAGGAGTGATATTCGAATTGTGCGCGAGGATGAGCTAAAAATTCTTTTTGCTGCGGTCGATAAGATTAAGATTGCTCCCGTGAAAGCCATGATTTGCCAATGGATAGAAAATCTTGGGACGATAGGACCAATTGAATGTACCTCTCTAGTGACACGTATTGCCATGCGGGTGGGAGCTTTACATGATGCTAATGTTGAGTACCTTGCTACACCTCGCTCTCTTATAAATAAAGATTATCTTATTCAAGGTCACTCTCTTAAGAATGGTCCGAACGATTCCCTCATATATTATTTTGTGGGATATGCAAACGAGTTTCGGTTACCTAACCCGGACCTTCGTTTGTATACTCTCAAAAATCTAACCATTGAGCTCCAAGAAGCGCAGCGGTCTCGCAGAGTGTATCTTCTCGCAGGGGCGCACAGATCAGAACAACCATCTACCTCCGAGATGCCCACACCGCACCCCACGACTCATGGCGAGCCGGGGTACAGCCACCCCGGGTTTTCTCCGGTGGGTACCCAGCCCCGCCACCTCACATGGCCGGGGATCGGCGTGGCAAACTCCGGGATATGGCCCGGGGCTGTTTTCTCCACAACAACAATGGGAGGAACACTCCACCGACTCCGGATCAGCCCAAGGCTACAACTTTGTGCAGGAGATGAACAACCTCTCCTCACAAATGGGAAGACTCCAAACCACGGCGGAAGACACCGAGTATGCGCTCAACCAACACATCTTGCAAACTCATCAATGGCAAGAGCGCACCGACACCCAGCTCACCGCCCTCACCAACATGACGGAGCAACAACGAGCCGATCTTTTGGCTTACTTCCGTCACATGGGGTTCATTCCACCAAACCCATGAGCAAGAACAAGCTTGGGGGCAGCACCCCCGCTAAGGTATCATGTATCGCAACTTGTATCCTTTATTGTCTCTTGTTTTTGCTTGTTCTTGCCTCTCATATGAAAAACAAAATAAAAATGATAAAACTAAAAAGAACAAAAAGAAGTAGCTTAGTTCCCTTTTATACGCTGCAAGTATGTTGCTAGTCTTTCTATGTTGAGATGATGAATAGTTGCTCTGTTTTATTTCTCTCATGTGCCTAGTCTATAATTTAGAACTCTCCTAGTTTTGAGTTTGGTGGCTAGCAAAACTTGCTTAGAACCTGAAACTTGTGGGCTGCACATGCTTGAGCTGCACCTAAGTTGTTGTGAGATGATGATATGGTAAAAAGAGCTGCTATGATCTTGTCCTAAGTTGAGCTTAAAATCTCCGGAATTCTGTTCCCAAAAATTGCAAAATCTATAAGTTCCCAAGTGATGATAAATTCCTACCAAAGCCATATGCAAATTTCCCTTGAAAACCTTACTCATTTGCTACTTGTTACTTCATTGAGCTTTATCAAAATTGTGTGACCCTAGTGAGATGCTTTTCATACTCTCATGATCAAGATCACGTACACACTCCACCTCATATGCTACACTTCTACACCGGAAGTTAGCAACATGTCATGCCATCCACCCAAAATAAAGACACTCCTCACATTTTATCACCCTTCTTAAAATATCAAAAGAAGGCATGGCTATGCAAAAGAAAAAGAAAATAAGGCTCACAAAAGATGAGCAAGAAAAAGATGCTGCTCTCATTTCGAGCATAGAAAAAGAAAGAAGAAAAGATAGCCATGCCCAAAATCCAAAATAAAAAGAGGTGAAACAAAAAGAGGAGTAGTCAAATACACCACCACCATCATCTTCACACTTGCACATCTTGATCTACGATTGTATGACTTGCTATCTCCATGGATCCACTCTTTTGGTTTCGCAAAAATATGAATGCAAGTATGCCTCATTTCATACCCTACCTTGAGCTCCACAAAAGCCTATTAGATGTAGGATGAGGCAATACACATGCCTTGGTGAGGAATATAAACACCATTAGAGCGATTCGAGAGCATCACTTGTGGAACGTGGTTTTACTTGAAAAAAAAAAAAAAATATTTTTTGAAAACGTCCGGAGAATAAAAAGCAAGACAAGGGAAGAGAAAATAAATGCTCTATACACCGTTCTCTCTCTCAACCGCCCAAGGTAAAGTGAAAAGCACAAAGCCCCATGAGGACTAAGGGGAAGGGTGAGTCACCATTGCCAACTTATTCAACTCAAGGATGAGTATCTTTGTTATACACTTGGTACCTTTGAGAAGTAGGCATTGTAGCAACTCCTGATCAACAACCTAAAGTTCTACTACTTGCTCGGGCCGAGCAAGGGGTAAGCTTGGGGGGCTTGTTGACGGTCGTTACGGACCAATTTCGACCGTCAATTAGTCAAATAAATGAGAAGGACTAGGCATGTCTTGCATGCATTTTACTTAGAAATAACCTAGTTCCACGTGTACCTCTAGATTTTTAGTGTGCGGGTGGAAAATGATGAATTCCGGGCCCCGAGGCGACAAATCAACACTTTTACAAAACTTCCACTTCGCCGCGGGAATCAACTCCAAGATAAAAGGCCAACGACCACGAAATCCAACACAAATAAGGCCTCACGCACTGGATCAAAGACCAACATCCGGTGGGGGAGCCAACCGCCAAAGCCCAGCCCAGGGAGGGCCGGTGGCAGTTCGGCCGAACCAACAAGGCGGTTCGGCCGAACCGTCATGGTGGCCCCCCGGCCCACTTTTCTCCGGCGGTTTGCCCACCGCCTACGGAGGTCGGTTCCACGCGCATTAAATGCCACCGACCTACGAAACCGCCTCCAGGAGCCGACCTTTCAAGCCTATATAAGGAGGGGTACCCCCCTCCTTAACACACACAACAACACAAGGATCATTCTCTCCTCACACTAGAAGTTTAGAGGCTTTCTAGGTAGTGCTAGGCTTAGTAGTGGGCTGCCTCATTGCTCCCAAAGTCTTGTGGAGAATTGGGTATAGCTCTTGTATCCTCTCTTTATGAGACTTGATCATTCATCTATGGAATACTTTCGTTCATATCCTTGTCATGAGCTTTATAGAGTAATCATGATCTTGTTTGATCATTCATCGTTCGTTCATATAAGTTCGTCGTTCGTTCTTCGTTCTTCATTAATAGAAGATGAACTCATATCGAATGTTCTTCGTTCGTTCATACTTGATCACCGATTACTCCTGATCTTACTTGATTAATTGCCGTTCGTCGCTCATTCTTGAGCGACGAACGCCTTTGCATGACTTAGTGCTAGCTTTGATCCTTTCGTCTAGCTTATGCTAGTTAGGCTAGTGTTCTTATGAATAGGCTTCGGGTTCATCGTCCCGTAAGGGTGCTCTAGATTTACCACCATGTCGGTGCCTCGAGGGATCTAGAGTTGTGGTTAGTGACGCCGGCACGGTCTTGGGGTTATCTACCCACCGTTGAATGTGCTTCGTGTCCCACGGTTTGTAGAGGTAGGTGACAAGAAGTGACAGCCTTGTCATCCAAAGTAATCCTCCACGTTCGGGCATGGCATAGGAGTCTAAAAAGCCGGAGTCGCGAGGCGGACCTCGCGTAAGACGGATCTCCCGATGATGCCTAGGCATTAGACGCTTGCTTGCGCTTGCATGATCTTGGATGTTAGGTAGAAGCTGCGCACTCATATGAATGTTGTATCATTAGGAGTAGTGGTCTGCTAGTCTAGTTTAGCTTTATCTAGGATCGCCTCTATCCCTTTTATAAGAGAATGCATCGCCTTGGTGTGTGTCACACTATCCTCAACTTATTGCTCCTAACCCTCGCATTGGAATGTGAATACTTCATCATTCTTTTGTAACACCATGAACATAAGTACTCTTATCAACCATGTCTTCCTTTGGGAAAATATAAATACGATACCCTTGAATACTCTCGGGTGAAATGCTACAACGGGTTATCCGTCCGCTTGCGGATATTCATGACCCACCTTATAATACATATCTAGTACTTGTACTTGGATGTGGATTATTTGGTTAAATAGTGCAAGTGACTTAAACCCTTGGCTCTCCCGCGGTCACGTGTTTCTTTCCGCGTGACCTTAAGAGATGCCAACAGCCATATACCAAGAGAGCAGAACTTTGAAGCAAATAACTTGGCTCAACTAGCATCCGGATATCGGCTCACCGAAAACAGCTTGGAAATAGCTGATATTGAAGAAGCCGATTGGCGTACGGAAATTCGAAATTTTTTGAGCAATCCATCCCAACCTACGAGATAAGAAGATAAGATATAAAGCCTTGAAGTATGTTCTGTTGGATGATCAATTATTTTTCAAGACAATTGATGGGGTGCTTCTCAAGTGTATTGATGACACCGAAGCCAAAGTGATAATGAGCGAAGTACATGATGGGATTTGCGGAACGCATCAATCGGCCCATAAAATGAAGTGGCTACTAAGGCGAGCTGGTTATTACCGGCCGACAATGTTGGCCGATTGTTTCAAATATTATAAAAGTTGCCAATATTGCCAGAAATTCGGGCCTATACGGAGGGCACTGCGTCGGCTATGAATCCAAGTAATCAAACCTTGGCCGTTCGTAGGCTGGGCCATGGATATGATCGGCCGGATAAATCCAAGCATCAAGCAAAGGACATCAATACATATTGGTAGCTACAGATTACTTCACAAAGTGGGTTGAAGCGGCACCCTATCGCAAAGTTTCGACGGCTGATGTGATAACGTTTGTTAAGGAGCATCTCATTTATAGATTTGGGATTCCGGAAACAATCACGACAGATCAAGGATCAGTATTCACATCGGACGAATTTCAATCTTTTGCTCGAAGGGATGGGGATTAAATTGATTAATTCGTCGTTGTAATATGCCCAAGCTAATGGCCAAGTCGAAGCGGCAAATAAGAGTCCGATCAAGTTGATCAAGCGGAAAATACAAGAGTATCCTCGTAGGTGGCACATGAAATTGATAGACGCTTTGTGGGCTTATCGTATGTCACGGCATGGGGCCATGCAAGTCGCGCCGTATCAGCTTGTGTATGGGCACGAAGCGATGCGCCATGGGAGACAACTATCGGCTCCGAAGGATTGAATTGCAACAAAAGCTATCGGCCGATCAAGTATCGCGGATTGATGATGGATGAATTAGAAGATGTAGTACAAAATCGGCTGGATGCATTGGAAAAGATAGAGCAGAATAAGGCGAGGGTCGCCCGCCATTATGATAAGAAGGTTGTGCAGAAACAGGACAATCGATTTGGTAAATGGTCGCCTAATTGGGAAGGACCTTATTTGATTAGCCGATCGGCACCGGGTAATGCATATATTTTGAAAGAATTAGCAGGGAAAGAATTCAATCGAGCACTTAATGGAAAGTATTTGAAGCAAGTATTATCCTAGTATTTGGATTAACTCATAGTGTTCGGCCTAAAAGAGACTACAGCCGATGTCGATGTACATCGCTTGAGACGGCCGATATCGAGAGTATCGCCCTTAGCCAAAAAATATGAAAGTAAAACAAAGTCACGGACAAATCAGCCGATGTTTTAAACGTCGTCTTCGGATGGCCGATATTATCGTATATCGCCCTTAGTGCAAAAATATTTGCAATAAAATCTTGTTCAAATCCTATTACATCTCGAAGCATAATCTACGGCCTCAGCACGGAACAAGAGGTCCTGGACGGCAGATAATGCACGGGCCAGCATGGAATCAAGTTTGGCCGTGACCAACGGGTCGTCCTCGATGGGGGCAACATCGGCGTGTGCCGCAGCAACCATCTTGTCGGCCGCTTGGATTGCCTCGTCCGTCGTTTTCGTTGGGCCGCCACGTCGACCGACAACTGCGCAATGGTGGCTTCCGGGGTTGCCGCCTCCTTCTCCTTGAGAGCCGGCGATGCTCTCAAATCGGCAATCTCCTGGTTGATTGCCTGCAGTTCACCCTGCCGATTTGAGAGTTGCTCTTGCATCTCCGGGGTCTTGCGGGCCTCCTCCTCGGAATGCTTGATGGAGCTCTCGGCGAGTGATGCAGCTCTGTCGTTGCTCCGCGTGGCGAGCCAAACGCTCGCCGGGCACGGATGAAGTCCATCTGCCGGTACTCCATGTATGCCACACGGTGCAAAGCATCGCGCACATCGTCCGGGAGCTCGGTCCGGACCTCCAAGTACCGTGCCCGGATAGGGTGGGCGTCGGCCACCAAGCGATCAACCGAGGAAGCCTCAAGCCTCGCGCGCGATTTCGGCCATGGTGGTAAGACCAGATGTAGATACCAAAATCGGCGCAGACGAGGAAGCCGAGCGCCCGAAATACCAAGAAAATAAGATGAAACTAATGATCAGCGGCGAATCAACGAAGAAATAGTAAAAACAAACCTGCGAAGCGTCGACGCGAATCGGCCGGACGTCCATCGGCCGTGCCATTGAACCCACAGGTTCGTGTGTTACAAGCAGCTCTCGGCCGGCCGATCCACCTTCACCGAGCAACATCCTCGGAGACGGCATCGAGCGACGCTCCGCGACCGGCTCATCGGCAGCGGTGCCTTCGGGAGAAGCCGCGAGCGGCTCCCGGCCGGCCGATTCCTCGTCAACAGCCGTGCCTTTGGGAGCAGCCGTGGGCAACACCCGGCTAGTTTGGTCAACTTCGACGGCGGCCTCAGGAGACACAGGCCGATCCAAGCGAGTTGAGCTCTCCGTAGGGTTTGGATCGGCCCGGCTTGGTACGACTTCCGGTGCCGGAGCTATTTGAATCGGCCTTTCGGGCGTCGGCGTCCCGGCCCGTGGAGGAGTCGACAGGCGGATCGGCCTCTCGGGCGTTGGCGTCCGAGCCCGAGGAGAAGGGACCGCCGATTCCTGCTAAGAACTCATAATTAGACAAGCATGTTAAGATAAAAGGAATCGGCAATAATGCAATAACAACCTGACGCAGCGGAGACGGTTCGCTATAGTAATCCGGGTCGGATGGGCGCACGAGCCGCTTCAGCAGCGCGCGGTATCGCTTCAGGGCCCGAGTTGACCCCGCAGCCGGCACATTGGCCTTCCTCTTTTGGGGGCGACCGTTTTGGTTTTGTCCTTGCGGACAGCTGGCGCCCTCGACTCATCGCCGCAAATGCTTGAGCGGGAGTGCGGTCGGTGAAGCCGATATTCGGAACGATTGGGCTCGGCGAGTAAATATGCAATCGGCCGGCCATCGATACTTTGGGTCGGCGGCTCCTCCGAGTCCGACCGAAAAAGAGGAAACAAGGATGAGCATTTGGAGTGGCCGATTTCATTAACAAAATCGGCCTTACAAAAATAAATCAACGACACGTACCTCGGTGAAGGGTTCTCTCGGGACTAGGCCGGAGAAGAAGGAAGCGGTGTTCCGGCTGCGAAGGTGCCGGTTCCACTCGCCCCACCAACGGTCAAAAGGCGAGTACTCCGGGGCACCGGAGAAAATCCGGCCAAGTCACCGGTGACGACATCGGCGGTGCGGCCGACGAGCCAATTCCACCGAATGGCATTGTCAATAGCGGACCGCGCCTTAATCGCCCCACATAGAAGAGGTCGGGGAGCAACCGGCCGAAACCAAGTTGACGGGCCGACACCGACGGGTGGTAGAACTCATAGGAGCGAAGGCCTTGCTCCCGGCGATGAGTCCCATCGGCAGCAGACAGGGGCGGAGGCAGGTGGTGAAGATCTTGACCGCACCCTCGTTGGCCGTTGGGAAGGTTGGGTCGATCGAGAAAGGAGTGTCATACCCCTTCTCGAAGAAATCAATGTACGGATACCAATCCGTACTTTCGTCGTTGAGGCCCTTGTAGAGAGCGGCGAACCAATACGCCGAGGTTGTCGTCCGACATGGCCGCTCCCGGTGCCATGGATAGCGCTTCCCCGAAAGAGATGCACCGGCTGAATCCGGGCGCGGCCGATTCGGCGTAGTCGCCGGGGAAGTTGAGTACGCCGAGATCCGGATCAATGGCCTTGGTGGTATGAAGGGTCAACCACATTTGGATAAACCACCAAGGGCCACCCAGGTTTTTGATCGATCGGCGGCGCGCAGCTCCACCGAAACTTGGTGAAGAAGGAGGTACGCCGACCCTAGAAGATACTTGCCCATAGGAAGGGCATAGCTATCGGCCGACCTATCGGCTATCGGCAGAAAATTGTTTGTGGGGCTTACGCTGACCCCACAAAAGAAGAAGTGGTCGAGCCACATGTTGAGGAAGGCAACGTGCTCGCGGCGATCGACCGTGCCGTGCCCCTTGTTGTAGGTCCGAATATAGACCTTCCAACCCCTGGTGTCCTTAGGGTTGATCCGGTGGGAGGACTTAATGCGGATAGCATCCGGAGTGGCCTCCGCCGCGATGTTCGGATCGGCCAACATGATCGTGTCCAGGAGGGTCATGGTAGCCGGCCGTGGCCGAACATAAAGCGATTCAGGGCGTCCGACCGAGAGATAGCAAGCGGCCGCCGAGCAATGGTTCATTCTTCCGGTGATCGGCCGGAGAAAGTTTGATGGCATGGGCGATGCCAATGTTGGCCCAACCTTGCAAATGGACGGCCGACACCCGGTTATACCAATCACGCCATCCCGCAACGGGGTTGGCCATGACCGGAAGTCTGTTGGCCCACTCGGCCGATAGCGGGGATCGTTGCCGAAACGGAACCCGGTCCGTTTCGGCACGGATGAGATCTGTGGGGTCGGGATCGCCCATAGGACCCAAGAAGAAATGAGTCGGGATGTTGGACGGAATAACGACTTGGTTCCGGATCTCCTAAAAACAAGAAATAGGGCTAAAATGAGAAGCGGAACGGGAAGAAGATAGATTGTGAAAATGAACAAGAACAAGAACACAAAGAAAAATTGCAAAGGTAGAAAAGAGGGATGCCCGAATGTACATTACCTCCGGAATGGCGTTGGTGGTGGCGACGACGCGCGGCGCGGCGGCGGCCGCAGCAGACAGCAACAACGAGGTTCATGGTCGCCGGAGAAGAAAGACGGTGACGGCGCGATGAGAAGTTGAAAAGGCTCGAGGAGGAAAAGGTCGCCGGAAACGAGAGGAAGATGAAGGCCAAGGAGAGGAAACAGATGGGAAATGACCGAGGGTGGCCCCGGGTTTTATGGAGGAGTGACGGGCGATAAAACCGGCGCGATAAAAGAGAACGGATCGGTCCGACGCATGCGTTGCATACCCCGGACCGGGGGACATGTGTTGACGCCGGTTTTTGACCAAGGGGCCCATTGTCGGCGACAATAGGTCAAAAGAGGGCCGGTGGGCCGAAGGCCGACGGCCGCATGGACGAGTAAGAGGCGCGTCCCTCCCGGGAATCGTGCGCGGATGCCAACGGAAGAGCATAATATTGATAGGCCCGGCCCACGTTGTAAAATTAGAAATAATAGTTTAATTTTGGAAAAAGATCCTAGTCGGTTAGGAAATCGGCCCGAAGAGGGTCCGAGTAGGATTCTTTGTGCCGGGTATAAATATGTACTCGGGTGTAACATGTAAACTCGATTCACATCCAATACAACTTTCGGCGCATCGCCAAACCCTAATTTTCTGTCAAGTCTACTATTTTCGCGCGGGATCTTCGGGGCTCGGTCGACAATAAGTTGGCTTGATAAGGTAATTATGTTGTCTAGTTCTTGGCGCATTGTTCGTAATTAGATGGCTTAATTGCTAGTTATCCGGCGACTGACACTGTCTTTCGATCGTCGTAGTGAGTATCGGCCGGGATGAGTCAAGTCGACCCGGTCCGGGCTCGTGGTGGAGGTAGTTTGACTTGTCCCGCCTCCCCGTTCCAGCCTTTGCTCACAACGCCGATTGGCTCGGATCTGGTCGTTCGAGTCACGATAGCCGCTATGAGAATTCTTTTACATCTTGGCCGATCCGATCGTGCGGATTCGGTTGACTTGTCCTGTGTTTGCCTTTGCGATAGTTGACTTGTCCTAGGCGTATGCAGCCGATTGGCTAGGGTGTAGATTTACTTTCATAGTTAAGGCGTTTATAATTGTGCTTGTCCTGAATCGGCCGAGCGTGCGCGGCCGTTAGACCTGGTCCGATCGTGTGCCATCGGTTGACTTGTCCTGTTGAAGCGATCGGTCGATTCGGGATCCGTGTGGTTGTATTTGTCTTACTTGTTCTTTCGGAGTGTTTAGCCGATTGCTTGTCACGTTCATTAGCTGTTTTATGTTCAATTAGCTAAATCTGTTAAAGCTGCCTTTGAACCCGAGTTATTAGTATGATTTCATTGATCATCATTATACATCTAGATAGATCTAATAATTCATCGTTATAATCGATGGCAGAATCGGTCGGATGCCCGATCGGCCGATTCATCGCTTCGATTGATGATTAAACCATCTTCTTACTATCAAATTAATTACATCCCATTAATAATTACCTTGTTTACATTTTATTCGATAATGCATCCTTGCAAGGTCTTAATGATTTGATTGATTACCGACGAAATCGGCTGCTAGCCACCGATCGCATGTTATAGCGTCGGCCGATTTCGTATCATTTGTATCATCTGTTCGCTTGCCTGGCATTTAATATATAAATGGATGGGCCGTGCTGTTCCTCGTCGATGGCCGATTTTGTCTATCTTACGCCAAAATCGGCCACGGCTGCACATCGGTCTATCCGGGCCGATGACTCGGAATTTTACACTTTTTATTGTCTTTGTTGGTTTGCAGGAAAACCATCCGCACGCACCAGCGCACACGAGAATCGGCGAGCCGAGCCGGTCCGTTGGGAGCACGGGGCCCTGCGTCGGCCGGGGTTTCGGTGGACTCTCCGGACAACGGTGTGTTGGTGACTTTTGACGTCAACGATCCCGATGAGGAAGACGACCGGGATTGAGCGAGCTACCGGGGTTGGTTTTGATTGGTGGCCACGGGGAGCTGCGGCAGGGTGTTGCAGAGCTCGCGGTGGCGATGGCGTGGAGGGGAGCTTCCGGAGCGGCTCGGCGATGTTGCTCCGGGGAGGTGGCAATGGCGGTGAAGAGAAAAGAGAAATGAGAGAGACATAGGGGCTGCGGACGGGGGGTTCTTATCCCCGGCGGGGCGGGGGTGATGCGGACCGACGAGTAGGTGGCGTGGCGCATGCCTGGGCGGGACGCACGGCCGGGAAGTGTCCGGGCCGGCGGGAGAGAGAGAGAAGAGAATGGCGCCCGGGCCCCGGCCTAGCATTTTTGCAAAAAGGTCCTCCGGTTTTCGCTTAATTGAAAAACTACTTTCCCGTGCTCGAGAAAAATTTATAAAAAATCAAGGTTGCTAATGTAAATATTTCAAACACTTTTCCTTTTAAGTCCAAGTTCAAATTCCGAATATTTTTCAGATTAAAAATTCATGTTTAAATTAAAAAGGAAAGCTTTAATTATTTCTTGTAGACATTTTTACAAAAGAAAATAATTTCGAAGGAATTCCATAAATCTTTTCTTCTTATGTTTAATCCACAGAAATTGTTAAACACCATAATTTACTTTTATTTAAATTCTTTTTAAGAACTTAATTTAACTTAGGTTAAATTGATATTTTATGTGTATTCTTAACACAAAAATTTAATAGTTTCACAAATGCAACATGATGACATGAGATGCACTTTTATTTATTAGGGTTGTTACACCGGCTCGCATAGAGGCGTGCGGGCAAACCCTCCGTTTGAACCGGGCATACCATCCGAAACACCCGGGGCTGTTTTGCCTCCTCGGGTGGTTGCACCGAAGGGAGGACGGTGCAAGCGGAGAAGCTTCGTTCCCCTTGTTCCCGATGATGATGAGAGCGACGAGGAGGCCGAGCACACTTCGCTACGAGAAGATGAGGCTGCCCTCGGACATGCGGGCGGCCCACCGCGAAAGGCAGCCCCCAGCGCCGAACGAAGCGCGTAAAGATCCGGTATTCCAAAACCGTTCTTCCCACCGTTCGCGAAGGGGACAACGATGATGCCGACAACGAAGAAGAAGAGGGTGAGGCGTCCGCCGGTGGGACTTCACTATCCCCGCGGCAATCCGGCTTCGCAGCTGCCCTCCGCACGACCTCTTCCGCTGCCACTCGGCCGGCGAAACCGGAGGGGCCATCGCCACTCCCGAGCATAGGGTTTGGAGTTGGTTCTTTAAACTTCAATTATCCCAACTCCTCCTCCTCCGAAGACGAAGGCGACGAGGCTCGGTATGAGCAGCCTCACTCGGAGGAAGTAGATGAAACCGGCAGATCCTGTCCCTGCTGGTAGGGAGCTTGGGGCTTCACCCTCTCCTCGGCCCGAGCCCCCAGCGACCATCATGAGCGAAGCCTCGCTCGCATACACGACGAAGGGACAACAGCTCCCACTTACGTTCTTGGCGGCGAAGAAGACACTACGGACGAAGGTGCCCTGAGTCATGGAGCTGGGAAGGGTTTTATGGGGGTGCTTCCACGCGGGATAGCCCCTCATAACGTCGGGTCGTTCTTAAAGCCCAATGACTTTGAAGATGCGACTTCAGCTTGCCGGGGACTTGAGTATGCGTGACGCATGCTTGTTCTGTGCCGGGTGAACCGTAGTCTGCAAGGTGTGGATGAGAAGGAGCTTTTGGAAAGCCTCTCCCGCATTACCATGAAGGTATTTTTAAGTTATTTTAGTCGACGAAAGACAAAGTCAATTTTTTCGCTAAACCGCGTTGATTTATGTTGGCAGGAGGCGCTGCTTGCTCGCCGATTGTCTAAGGCTTCTCCTGCTATGGAGGTTGCCAAGTTGAAGGAGCACCTTCGTATCTCGGACGATGCTCTGCGCCAAGAACAAGCCAAGTACACCAAGTTGCTGCGCGAGCACGAAGAATTGCGGAAGGCGTCTTCGGAGCATGCGATGGCTCAAGAGCGAAGGATCGACGAGTTGGAGCAGGAGCTCTACGCCGCTAAGGCCACCATCAATACTCAACTCGAGGCTCGGAAATGGCCGAGCAGAGCATGTCGGCGACGGAGTCCCTTGGCCAAAAGAACGGGAACTTATGAACCGGTTCCGGGACTTCTTGTCATCGCTAAGCGTTGTTTGCCCCGAAACAACTCATGAGGAAGGGGATGGCCTCGCAAGCCTTCGCTAGATGTCTTCGAGGCTTGCTGCCGCGAAGACCGCTTCGATCCAATGGGGCCACTCATCGCGCCCGCGTGGCCTGGATAGGCGCCTTTCGCGTGGTCAAGTCCATTTGCACCTTCTCCTCCAAACATGTTAAAGAGGGCGCTCGGGAACTTCGCGAGGTATGCGGCGCAGACTATGCGGCCTTCAAGGAAGCCCAAGCCGACGTGGGCTGTTGCGGATCGATACTTCGGTCGCGAGTTTTAGGCACCTTCGGGGCTGGAACTTGCCCGCTCTCGCTACCTTGGAGGCAGCAAACGCGGAGCTTGGCTGCACCGGTGGCACAACAACCGAGGCCGGGCCCTCCCATGTTGCCGCGAATGAACAAGCTCGGGAGCGGGCCGGTCCTGAAAGCATGCCCGAGGCTGCCCGCGAAGGCGAGGTTCCTCATACCAACAGCCCTTCTTCGCGGCCTCGGGTGTGAATCTCTCCTTAGTATCTTCCGAGTTTAGTAGTTTTTATTCTTCGCTATGTAATTGCCTTCGTAACCGCGAGAGAAAAATGGGCCGGGGGGCCACCGGACCGGTTCGGCCGAACCACCCTGGTGGGTTCGGCCGAACCAGTCCCGGCCCCTCCTGGGCTGGGCTTTGGCGGTTGGCTCCCCCACTGGATGTTGGTCTTTGTTCCGGTTGCTTGTGGCCTTCTTTGTGTTGGATTTCGTGGTCATTGGCCTTTTATCTTGGAGTTGATTCCCGCGGCGAAATGGAAGTTTTGTAAAAGTGTTGATTTGTCGCCTCGGGGCCTGGAATTCATCATTATCCACCTGCACACTAAAAATCTAGAGGTACAAGTGGAACTAGGTTATTTCTAAGTAAAATGCGTGTAAGACATGCCTAGTCCTTCTCATTTATTTGACTAATTGACGGTCGAAATTGGTCCGTAACGACCAGTCAACAAGTCCCCCAAGCTTACCCCTTGCTCGTCCCGAGCAAGTAGTGGAACTTTAGGTTGTTGATCAGGAGTTGCTACAATGCCTACTTCTTAAAGGTACCAAGTGTATAACAAAGATACTCATCTTTGAGTTGAATAAGTTGGCAATGGTAACTCACCCTTCCCCTTAGTCCTCATGGGGCTTTGTGCTTTTCACTTTACCTTGGGCGGTTGAGAGAGAGAACGGTGTGTAGAGCATTTATTTTCTCTTCCCTTGTCTTGCTTTTTATTCTCCGGAAGTTTTCAAAAGGATTTTTTTTTCAAGTAAAACCACGTTCCACAAGTGATACTCTCGAATCGCTCTAGTGGTGTTTGTATTCCTCACCAAGGCATGTGTATTGCCTCATCCTACATCTAATAGGCTTTTGTGGAGCTCAAGGTAGGATATGAAATGAGGCATACTTGCATTCATATTTTGCAAAAGCAAAAGAGTGGATCCATGGAGATAGCAAGTCATACAATCGTAGATCAAGATGTGCAAGTGTGAAAATGATGGTGATGGTGTATGTGACTACTCCTCTTTTTGTTTCACCTCTTTTTATTTTGGATTTTGGGCATGGCTATCTTTTCTTCTTTCTTTTTCCATGCTCGAAATGAGAGCAGCTTTTTTTTTTCTTTTTCTCATGCTCATCTTTTGTGAGCCTTATTTTCTTTTTCTTTTGCATAGCCATGCCTTCTTTTGATATTTTAAGAGAGGTGATAAAATGTGAGGAGTGTCTTTATTTTGGTGGATGGCATGACATGTTGCTAACTTCCGGTGTAGAAGTGTAGCATATGAGGTGGAATGTGTACGTGATCTTGATCATGAGAGTATGAAAAGCATCTCACTAGGGTCACACAATTTTGATAAAGCTCAATGAAGTAACAAGTAGCAAATGAGTAAGGTTTTCAAAGGAAATTTGCATATGGCTTTGGTAGGAATTTATCATCACTTGGGAACTTATAGATTTTGCAATTTTTGGGAACAAAATTCCGGAGATTTCAAGTTCAACTTAGGACAAGATCATAGCAGCTCTTTTTACCATATCATCATCTCACAACAACTTAGGTGCAGCTCAAGCATGTGCAGCCCACAAGTTTCAGGTTCTAAGCAAGTTTTGCTAGCCAACAAACTCAAAACTAGGAGAGTTCTAAATTATAAACTAGGCACATGAGAGAAATAAAACAGAGCAACTATTCATCATCTCAACATAGAAAGACTAGCAACATACTTGCAGCGCATAAAAGGAAACTAAGCTACTTCTTTTTGTTCTTCTTAGTTTTATCATTTTTATTTTGTTTTTCATATGAGAGGCAAGAACAAGCAAAAACAGGAGACAATAAAGGATACAAGTTGCGATACATGATACCTTAGCGGGGGTGCTGCCCCCCCCAAGCTTGTTCTTGCTCATGGGTTTGGTGGAATGAACCCCATGTGACGGAAGTAAGCCAAAAGATCGGCTCGTTGTTGCTCCGTCATGTTGGTGAGGGCGGTGAGCTGGGTGTCGGTGCGCTCTTGCCATTGATGAGTTTGCAAGACGTGTTGGTTGAGCGCATACTCGGTGTCTTCCGCCGTGGTTTGGAGTCTTCCCATTTGTGAGGAGAGGTTGTTCATCTCCTGCTCAAAGTTGTAGCCTTGGGCTGATCCGGAGTCGGTGGAGTGTTCCTCCCATTGTTGTTGTGGAGAAAACAGCCCCTGGCCATATCCCGGAGTTTGCCACGCCGATCCCCGGCCATGTGAGGTGGCGGGGCTGGGTACCCACCGGGAGAAAGCACGGGGTGGCTGTACCTCGGCCCGCCATGAGCCGTGGGCTGCGGTGTGGGCATCTCGGAGGTAGATGGCTGTTCCGATCTGTGCGCCCCCTGCGAGAAGATACACTCCTGCGAGACCGCTCCGCTTCTTGGAGCTCAATGGTTAGATTTTTGAGAGTATACAAACGAAGGTCCGGGTTAGGTAACCGAAACTCGTTTGTATATCCCACAAAATAATATATGAGGGAATCGTTCGGACCATTCTTAAGAGAGTGACCATGAATAAGATAATCTTTATTTATAAGAGAGCGAGGTGTAGCAAGATATTCAACATTAGCATCATGTAAAGCTCCCACCCGCATGGCAATTCGTGTCACTAAAGAGGTACATTCAATTGGTCCTATCGTCCCAAGATTTTCTATCCATTGGCGAATCATGGCTTTCACGGGAGCAATCTTAATTTTATCAACCGCAGCAAAAAGAATTTTTAGCTCATCCTCGCGCACAATTCGAATATCACTCCTTGGAAAAAGAGTGATAGCAATCCACATGTGCATAAAACGCAAGGTAGGATGATGGATGTGATTAGCTCTAGGTCGCACGCAACTAGGAAGACCCGTAATCCTCTCCCAAAAAGCATGCTTTGAAAACTGAGGAAGGGCACCATCCAAGTCGGTATTGCAGCGAGTATTAAAGCCAAGAAGAGTGCTAAGTTCTTTCCAAGTCAAACGGTAGGATTCACGGAAAAACCGAAAAGAAATTCCTTCATCTACCGTTCGTAGGGTGCATAAAAACTGAAGTGTAAGCAAGCGGGAACCCGGCTCATCTACACTAGCAAAATCTGTCCACCCTAAGGCTTTAAATACTTGAGCAAATTCAGCATCCATACCTATTTTGTGCAGCAGCTCCGTGTCAAATGCTCGCGTAGGAGCAAAGAGGCGGTGTTGGAGAAGCGTGTAGGTGTGCGTCTCGTACTCGCCCACTAAGTCGAGGTCGGTGTCGGTGAGGAGACGATGCTCGATGTTGCCCTCTTGCCCTTCTTCCTCGACTTGTGGTGGTGAACTTGGCGGTGACTCGACTACGGGGCGTGCGCGGGTGCTTCGACGTGAAGAGCTTGAACTTGAGCGTGAGCTCAAGGACCTCTTGATCGACCCGAACAGCTTCTTGGCACCGGTCATGGCTGCACACAAAGAGAGCAAGAACACAAGAACAACAACTCCGAACGGGTTATGTGAGGGAAAATCAAATTGGCGACACCGTCGGTTGTTCATGTGAGCAAGAAATCGCAACTCGAGAAAACCAAACAAAAACAAATCAACCCAAAAACTAGAAAGCACACCAAGAACAAAAGATTTCTGCAGAACTTTTAGGCAATGAGCAAGTGAGGGCAATGGAAAACTTGAGAGAATGAGAATGAAGTGAGTGAGGAGTGGAAATGATAGTGTGAGAGGGGAGAGAGTTCTGGCCCGGCCACCTCTACTTATAGCTCACGAAGTAGCCGTTTTTGAACGTTAGAAGGGGCATATGACCGTTGGGAAAAAGGACAGACCGAGCAACGGTCATAGCGGTTCGGCCGAACCAAGGAGGTGGGTTCGGCCGGCCTGCTGTGGGTCCCTCTTGCTCCCCCTTTTGGCCCATAGCCCCCAACGGCCAAATGATCATTGACCATGGTTGCTACGTCCGGATATTCCTCGAAATATTTGCTCAAGAAGAAATCCAAAGAAAGTTGCCTCAAATTCAACTTTATTCGAAAAATCAAATCTCGAGAAAAAGTGTTGGAGAAAATTCCAACATGCAAAATTGTTTTTGGGTTTTGTATAAGGATACAAGGGTTGTCCAAAAGTTTCAAACAAAAGTAGGAAAATTTGGACGTAAAAGGATTTTGGTTTTCAAATTTTATATGCATGGCGAGTGAAAAAAAAATCGAATATGCTTTGGCGGAAAATCCAAATAAATGAAATGAAAATTTTCTTGTGATAAAATAGAGTATGCAGGGAGGTTTTTATTATTATTATTATTATTTTTTTTTTTAAATGCATGTGGTGGAAAACAAAATCAAAAAGAAATCGAAAGATAATGCCGATTTATCCTGTCGGCCGAGGGCTTCGCCATTTTAAGTGCGGCGGCGAGGACTTCTCCATTTCTTTTCATCCTTGTGGTGCGGGCCCTTTCCCTGGAGAGGAGGATGAAGATGGCTGCACCTTCTTCACTTGCCACACTTGGTTGGTCTTTGTTGATGTAGGTGGCTTTGTGTCTTGAAGGAGTGGCTTCTTGGCCCATAATCCCGGCCTTGCTTGTTGCGGGCTTCTTGGGTTGGTACCATGACGGATTCTCAATTTTGTCAAGTTGCTTCCAAAAGGCGATGAGACTATCCGTCTTTCTTGGCGTCACTTCAACTTCACGGATGTTTGAGGGATTTGGCCCATACTTAATCTTGATCATTGAGCATTGTTCTTTTCTTGGTTGAAACTCAAACTTTTCCTCCTTCCCATTGATGTGGAATCGGATTTCTCCATTCCCAACATCAATTTGGGCGTTCGCGATGCGAGGAAGGGACGTCCCAAAATGAGGGCGTGTTCTTGTCAATATCCATCTCAAGCACCACAAAGTCCACCGGTATGAAGTTGCCTCGAATTTTTGCGGCACGTCTTCGGCTATTCCCGCGGGGTAGCGGACCGAAGAGTACGCCAATTGCAACCTCATTGGTGTAGGAGTCAAGGTTGTGTAGCTCAAACGATCAAAGACTTCTTTGGGCATCACGGCGACGCTTGCCCCAAGATCACATAAGGCTTGGTCGAAGTGGTGTGCCCCAATGGAACATGATATTGTGGGGCAGCCGGGGTCCTTCTTCTTTTACGGAAGCCGATTGAGTATAGCTGCGCTACACTCCTCTGTGAGCTTGACCATTTCCTCGTTGGGTAATGGTCTCTTGTTGTTGAGGATGTCTTTAAGGTAACGTGCATATGTGGGCACCTGCACCATGTCCAACAATGGCACGTTGACATGAATCCTTCGGATGGTCTCGACGAATCGAGCAAATTGTTCATCCTCCTTTGGCTTCCTGTTTACGTGAGGGAATGGCAAGAAGCTTGTGTCTTGAAATTCAATTCCATTCTTCCCGTCACTTGGCTTCGGTTCTTCTTCTTTTTCTTTGGTAGTAGAAGGGCTTTCCTCCTCCGGTTCGTTCTGTTCTTCTTTGCTGCTTGGTTAGGATATGGCGGATCCCGAGTGGATTTTCCTCCCCTCGTGGTAACCGCATTAACATTTTCCAAAGAAGACTCGGGTTGCCCGGGATCTTCCCGAGAATTAGAACCGGGAATAAGAGCAGCTAGGCTGAGCAACTTGGGTTTCAATCATTTTATTAAAGCTCGGCTGATTTTTGAAAGCGAGAGGAGAAACCTTCTATTTGTGCGGTTATGTTTTCTAAGACTTTGTCGTTGGCAGCAAGCTTTTTGTTGATAGATTCGTTGATTTTAGCTTGGCCATAAACCAAATCTTTCAAGGAAGGCTGATTATTGTTAAAGCCGAGAAAAATTGTTACCTCCTTGATATGATGGTCGGTTTTGGTTGTACCCTTGTCCTCCGTTTGGACGATACCCGTTGTTGTTGTTCATGTAGAACGCTTCTTCATGGGTATGGGGGCAATCCTTCCCCATGTGGCCGGTGTTCCCGCATTCCTCACACGTCATGTGTGAGTCCAATGCATGAACACCACCATTTGCGTTGTGTTCATCCAAGCGTTTTATGAGGAGGTCAACCTTGGCGGACGGCATGTCCACCTCCTTGACGGGGTGTACGCCTCTTGAGCGTGTTTGGAGTCGATCATCGCTCCACCCTTGATTGGAGACCATCTTCTCTATGAGTTCTTTTGCTTGGGCAACGGTTTTGGAGAAGAAGGCTCCTCCAGCAGCGGCATCCATATGTCCACGGGTTGTTGGTGTCAACCCGTTGTAGAAGTGTTGAAGAATGAGCCATTCCTCCATCCCATGGTGAGGACAGGCCAGAATGTATTCTTGAAGCCTTTCCCATGCCTCGGGCATGGATTCATTTGTCGCTTGCTTTGGAAACTTGCAATTCTTCCACGAAGGGCATTGGTTTTACCCATCGGGAAAAACTTGGCGAGGAACGCCGTGGAACATTTGTCCCAAGTGTCAATGCTTGCACGATTGGCATAAAACCAGCTGTTTCGCCTTCCCAAGGAGGGATAGGGGAAACGAGGCGAAGTCCGATAGCATCTTGGTTGACTCCGGCCGTGGGCGATGTGTTGCATATCTCCGGGAAGCTGTTGGAGATGAGAGTTGGCGTCCTCGGAGGCCTTTCCACAAAAGGGAATGGCTTGCACCATAGTGATGAGGCTGGACTTGATGTCAAGTCCTGCGGCACCGGCGTCGACGTTGGGCCCAATGGGCACATTGGCGACGGAGGGCGCGAGTAGTCACGAAGGGTCCTTTCAGCCATGAGTGTTGAGGTTGATGGTGCGGAAGATGCGGGCTCGCTTGTCGTGGGTTCTTGGGGAGAGACAACGACGCGAGGTCGAGTCTTTCTCGCAAGAGACTCGGGATTATCAACGAAGTTTTTCGGCAAGTTGAATCCACGCATGCACTATCCTGTTTTCACATTGAAGAGAAAACAGATCAAGGTTAACTCTGCAAAGGTAATGATTAAATCATCATCAAGTGTAATCATGAACATTCATTGTATTCTTATTAACCAATGTCTTCCCCGGCAACGGCGCCGGAAATGCTTGTTGGCATCTCTTAAGGTCACGCGGAAAGAAACACGTGACCGCGGGAGAGCCAAGGGTTTAAGTCACTTGCACTATTTAACCAAATAATCCACATCCGAGTACAAGTACTAGATATGTATTATAAGGTGGGTCATGAATATCCGCAAGCGGACGGATAACCCGTTGTAGCATTTCACCCGAGAGTATTCAAGGGTATCGTATTTATATTTTCCCAAAGGAAGACATGGTTGATAAGAGTACTTATGCTCATGGTGTTACAAAAGAATGATGAAGTAATCACATTCCAATGCGAGGGGTTAGGAGCAATAAGTTGAGGATAGTGTGACACACACCAAGGCAATGCATTCTCTAATAAAAGGGATAGAGGCAATCCTAGATAAAGCTAAACTAGACTAGCGAGACCACTACTCCTAATGATACAACATTCATATGAGTGCGCAGCTTCTACCTAACATCCAAGATCATGCAAGCGCAAGCAAGCGTCTAATGCCTAGGCATCATCGGGAGATCCGTCTTACGCGAGGTGCGCCTCGCGACTCCGGCCTTTTAGACTCCTATGCCATGCCCGAACGTGGAGGATTACTTTGGATGACAAGGCTGTCACTTCTTGTCACCTACCTCTACAAACCGTGGGACACGAAGCACATTCAAAGGTGGGTAGATAACCCCGACACCATGCCGGCGTCACTAACCACAACTCTAGATCCCTCGAGGCACCCCAACCCTACGGATCGACATGGTGGTAAATCTAGAGCACCCTTGCGGGACGATGAACCCGAAGCCTATTCATAAGAACACTAGTCTAACTAGCATAAGCCGGACGAAAGGATCAAAGCTAGCACTAAGTCATGCAAAGGCGTTCGTCGCTCAAGAATGAGCGACGAACGGCAATCAATCAAGTAAGATCAAGAGTAATCGATGATCAAGTATGAACGAACGAAGAACATTCGATATGTGTTCATCTTCTATTAATGAAGAACGAAGAACGAACGATGAACTCATATGAACGAACGATGACCGATCAAGCAAGATCATGACTACTCTGTCAAGCTCATGACAAGGATATAAACGAAAGTATTCCATATATAAAAGATCAAGTCTTACAAAGAGAGGATACAAGAGCTATACCCAATTCTCCACAAGACCTTGGGAGCAATGAGGCAGCCCACTACTAAGCCTAGCACTACCTAGAAAGCCTCTAAACTTCTAGTGTGAGGAGAGAATGATCCTTGTGTTGTTGTGTGTGTTAAGGAGGAGGGGGTACCCCTCCTTATATAGGCTTGAAAGGTCGGCTCCTGGAGGCGGTTTCGTAGGTCGGTGGCATTTAATGCGCGTGGAACCGACCTCCGGAGGCGGTGGGCAAACCGCCGGAGAAAAGTGGGCCGGGGGGCCACCGGGCCGGTTCGGCCGAACCACCCTGGTGGGTTCGGCCGAGCCAGTCCTGGCCCCTCTGGGCTGGGCTTTTGCGATTGGCTCCCCCAGCTGGATGTTGGTCTTTGTTCCGGTTGCTTGTGGCCTTCTTTGTGTTGGATTTCGTGGTCATTGGCCTTTTATCTTGGAGTTGATTCCGCGGCGAAATGGAAGTTTTGTAAAAGTGTTGATTTGTCGCCTCGGGGCACTGGAATTCATCATTATCCACCTGCACACTAAAAATCTAGAGGTACAAGTGGAACTAGGTTATTTCTAAGTAAAATGCGTGTAAGACATGCCTAGTCCTTCTCATTTATTTGACTAATTGACGGTCGAAATTGGTCGTAACGACCGTCAACACCGAGGCCCTTCGAACTCGTGCCTCTTCGGCGAGGGTCGCGCTTCTATCGCTGCAGACTTAGCTAGGCGCAAAAGGAGCTTGAAGAGATGGAGGCTGCAATTTTTCGGAGCCGCTCTCATCTATCGAGCTTGAAGCCGAGTGCTCACACTTTGTAACAACTCTCGGAAATAAATGCATTTCATGTCATTCATGCGCATGTCATCATATTGCATTTATGAAGTTATTAAATATTGTGTTAAGAAAATGCACATAAAATATCAAACTAACTAAAGATTAAAGGAAATGCTTAAAAAGAATTTAGATAAGATAAAATAATGTGTTTAACATTTTCTATTGCTTAAACATCATAAATAAAGAATTTAAAAAGTTTCCTCAAATTATTTTTGCCTTGTAAAAATATTTACAAGAAATAAACAAAGCTTCTTTTGTTAATGTAGCTATGAATTTTTAGTCCGAAAATAATTTGGAATCTCAACCTGGACTCCATAGGAAAATGCCTAAAATACTTTCGTTTACACCCCTGAATTTTTGGGGAATTTTCCGAACACGGGAAGGCCACTTTTTAATTATTCAAAAGTCGAAGGGGGTTTTTGTAAAAATACCGGGCCCGGCCTACGAGCCGGCCTCTCTTCTTCTCTCCCTCTCTCCCGCGTCTCACCACCGCCCCCGTCGTGCCGCCTCCCCGTCGAGCTGCCACGCAGGCTGGTTGTGCAGCTGCCTCGCTGCTCGCCGTGCCGCCTCCGGCGAGGATAAAGGCCCCTGCCCGGCCCTATCCTCTCCCTTTCTCTCCCATTCCACTTCACACCTCACCGCCACCCATGCCTCTCGGGAGCACCGCCGCCGGGCCGTTCCGGCAGCCTCCCATCCGAACCAACGCTGCCAAAGCTCCGCACCACGCCCCGAAGCTCCTCCAAGTCACCAATCGGGTTGAGCACTTCTACGCCGCCGTGGCGAGCTAATTTTCTTCTCTGCGACCTCACCGCCGTTCCTCCGCCGCGGCTCAAAATTTGCATCGCCTAGTGAGCCATTCGTCCATTTTCTCGGTTCTTGCGGGTGCGCAACCCATGGCTCCATGTCTCTAGTCACTTATCATTGCATTTGTTCTACGGAGGGCCGAGTAATCAACGTTCTTCCAAAGCTCCGGTCGCCGCCGTCCGCACCCCCACGGTGAGCACCACCTTCCAACCATGCTCATGTTCCTAGAACCCCGGGACGAGCTTGTTCATGTTGCGTAGAAGCTCCCGGAGCCTTTTCCCTAATTTTCGAGCTCTCGGGCGAGCTCCGCTCTGTGCCGAAGCACCTCCGTGCCCGAGTCTCGCCGCCGGCGTGCCTAGGTTTGAGCTCATGCGGGTGCACCGCCTCCGTAGTGCTCGCTAGGTTGTGTAGGTTCTTTAGGTGGGTCCGCGACGGGGTTTGGCTCAACGCCGGCCAAGTCCGGTGGCCGCGCCGCCGTGCCATGGCTGCCGCGGTGGCGCCACACCGCGGGCCACACACGCGAGATCGCGTGTGGCCACGTGGGGATTTGGTGTGGCCACCCTATGGCCCGGGGTGTGGCCCGGGATTGGTTTTTAATTTTTGAAAATTCATAGAAAATTCAATAAAAATCGGAAAAATGCAAAACCAGATTTGTTAGACTCGGAAAAATAAGATCTATTCATTTATGAAATAAAATATCTATTTTGAGCATTTTTATTTCATAGATAATAATTAATCACATTCTTTGATTAAATAAAAGCTATTTTTTTTGCTAGATAAATGTTTAATGTAAGAAAATAATTTAATTAAATGAAGGAGATACTGTAGATGAAAGTAATTATGAAAATTATTTTCCAAAATTAAACTTAAACATTGTCATTTCATGCGATTCCAATTTATTAGCCTATTATCACATGTCATTTAAACAATGATTATTTATTGCTTAATAAACCGGATTAATTATTTATTATTGAACCTAAGTAATTAGTAACTAATGAACATAATTAATTATTGATTAAGGAACATGATTAATTAGTAATTAATAACCATGATTAAGCATTACTTAATGAGCATAATCAATTGTTAATTATTGATTCCTGAACCTGCTTAATTATAATTTGTTAAATAACAAATATGATGAATGATTAAGTGGTAATTATTAATTGTTAATTATTGAACATAATTAATCATTAATTATTAGTTGATGAACATAAATAATAAGACTTTGGACGATCATATCATATTCATTCATGCATGCATGGTTGTGATTCGCGACGCATTGTTGGTCGACCGAGGTTACGAGGTGATCGAGGTTCCACCCGAGGTCAAGGTAGGTGAAGGGAATCCCGAAGTCGACCCACACGCCGAGGAAGCTAACCCCGACTTGCATCTAGGCAAGCCCCGGTGCATCCTACCTATGTTTTTAAATATTTTATTTTACCACATAGTTAAGTTATGTTTGTGCATTAGGTGCTAGGAACTGATTGATACCTAGTTGCATTACGATAGGTTTCCGTTGGTTTATACTATACTTGGTACAGGTAGCTCAATAGCAGCTAGGGTTAATTCATAGTCGCAACTCGTAGATGTTTTAGGGAATTTTAAAGCATGGAGGCTTTAAGGATTGATGTGTTAACACCAAGATGAAGAGAGTGTTAATGAAATGGAGACCGGACGGGCCACGTAGGAGAAAGGGCAAGACGGAGACGAGGTCTTGCAAGGTGGTAGCCCCGTCTATGTCAATCAAGGACCGTACCGTTGTCGGCTTAGTTGAACAAGTTTGAACGTACCGTACTACATGCTCGGTATCATGGGCCCGAGCAAGCTGATGTACCGTACCGCCCCGAGAGATGTAGCGTAGCCAACTCTCTTTATCGGTTGTTAGTGAGAGGTTAGTCTCACGGGAGGGAGCTGGGTCGGCCACGAAGGAAGTCGTGGAGTCGCCATACTCCCGGGGAGTTTGGAAATGGCTAGTCTTCCGTCAGGTGCTAGCGGGAAAAGTTGTCGTATACGACCGGTGCGGTGCGTATACGTCGTGTAGTCGGGTTGTGCCAGCTGGTATAAATCGATTCGAATCGCTGTCCCTCGCCGTAATGAGTACCGCTTGTTTAGCTCGTCACATCGTAGTTAAATAATTTGGAAGATGAGGATGAGAGATGGAAGGAATAATGTTCTACTTTGATCTTGTTTGCAAACTTGTTTTCAATAGCTATAGACTGCAAACCTAGATGCTAATGAACTTAATGTTGAGCTAAAACATTGAAAGTAAAGATCCACCCTTTAAATGCTATTTTCGCAAAGGAGTAAACCCCACGGCCAAAAAGCCTTTGCGTACTAGGCGTCGGCCTTAGCGTGCCATTTTGAGGGTCGGTCTCGCTGAGTACTAGAATACTCGGGGTTTGTTCGTTATCTTTCAGGGAATGAGTCGTATTATCACGACTTGTATGGTAGCTTCCGGAAGAGGAGCGAGTGTCTCGAGGGAGGTTCCCTCCAATGGGAACGTATCCCCACGCCGTGAAGAGGAAGGACCGTGGTGTACGACGGGCTCGAGTACATCACGTTGATCGTTGATAGTCTTTTGTTGTATAAAGTATAAATTTCCATTGCAATACTCGTTGGTTGTTGAACTTCAATAATGTTTATATTTCCGTTGTGCGAGTGTTTGTATTTCGAAAACCTGGTTGTATTATATCATGATGTATATATTCGACTTGTATGAGATGATGTTCTGCTGTAACTCGCTTCGTCGAGTGTCCCTCTGTACCGATTCCCGGGTGTCCCGGAGGGATGTTACACACTTAGAGTCCGAATGTAATTTAGAGTTGTAATTCACGAAGGGGCCTTCGGGCCCCTCTTTCTGTCATATTGAATAAAACAGTTTTTATATTTTATGCACATTTTTGTTATCTAAGATGGGGTTTCCATACTTAGCCTTCTCGGTGTTACTTTTCTCGAGGCGTTAGGCCGTAGTTGCCAAGCATCGAACTCATGGGGGTTTCCCAGTGCTTCGGGTTCTAAGTTGGGGTTTCCAATCTTAGACTTCTTGGATGAATCTTTCCAAGGCATTGAGCCGTAGTTGCTTAGCATCAAGGCGTTAGGGTTTCTAAGGACCTTGGTATTATATGTTGAAGCATGCATGCAAAACAACCAAATGATGAAAGCAGCTTTTTTCATTGATAGCAAATATGTACAAACCGACATCCCTTGCACGACACCTAGAACTCGACTCTAAACGAAGACACCTAAGGACTCTCGGACGACAGCCCCTTGACCTAAACATCTTTGCATAGGACTTGCTCTGTAACAAAAACTCTCAAACTTGCAACCTAAGGACTCGGGTCGTGCAAAGGGACAGGGGGCCATACCTTAAACTTAAAATTGGCAACATGCTCGAAGACATGCTTCATGATTGCCGCTAGACCATCGAAAAAGAGACTTAGCCAAAATGAAAGAGGGCATCTACCCTCGCTGTCCGGAAGAGCCTCATATGTAAAACCTCTTGAGAGTATCAGCATTGAAGGTGTGTGGTATGGGAGTTCCATCGAGCTCGAGCAAATGATACGCTCCTTGGCGAATGGACTTGTCGATGACGAAGGGCCCTAGACATTTGGTGTTCAACTTGGTTACATGTACCGGGTTTCTCCTCAAGACAAGATCCCCGGGCAGGAATTCTCTTGGATGCACCTTGGAGTTATATGCCTTCTCCATAGAGGCAATGTACTTGTGTAGATTAGCCATAGCACTGCAAGCGTGTTTCTTCGAGGAGGTCTTCGGAGACATCTTCATCATCTGCTGGAGGCCTTGTGGTACGAAAGGAACCTGTTTGAATTTCCTCGGAGGTTACAGCCTCGGCTCCGTAAAGCGATCCGAAGGGTGAGAAACCGGTTGGTCTTGTAGCAGTTGTTCTAATTGACCACGAGCACATTGGGCAGGACCTCGGCCCACTTTCCATTGGGAAGGCCAACTAGAGCCTTCGAGATTGCTGTGAACACATTACCATTCATCCGTTCGACAACCCCATTTGCCCTTGGATTAGTTACTGAGATTTCACACTTCTTGACTCCAATACTAAGGCAGTATTCTCGGAATTCCAGTCCTTCGAACTACTTGCCATTGTCCACCGTAATTTCTACCGGCACCGAAAGCGGCACACCCGATTCTTCCGGAAGAACTTTCGTACATTCTTAGCCGTGATTTGTACCAATGGCTCAGCTTCAACCCACTTAGAGAAGTACTCAACTACCACTACCGCAAACCGGAAGCCCCCGGTGCTGCTTGGAAGTTCCCCAACAATATCGACCCCCCACCTTGCTAACGGCCAAGCCGGTGGTATCGGTACATGTAACGCAGTGGCCGGCAAATGAGACCGCCTTCCCATCCATTGACATCCCGAACGGACTCGTACCAAGTCCTCGGCATCTCTTATGGCTGTTGGCCAATAGAAACCTTGCTCGAAAGATTTTGCGACCAATGCTCTTGGAGCTATGTGAGAAGAGCAAGATCCATCGTGAATTTTCCGCAAGAGTTGTAATCCTTCGGCTGATCGAGACACTTTAGCAATGGGGCACAAACTCCCCCTTTGTACAGCACTCCTTCAATCATAACATAACCCCTTGCTCTATGTTGCATCCGCTGCTCCTCTAATATGTTGTTTGCCGTATATCTTTTCTCGATGAACGCCCGTATCGGGGCATGCCGATCCTCCGAGACCAAGGCCGGGACTTTTTTAGTTTGATTGCTGGCGGTGGTTGTGTTGACGCCGGTTTTTGACCAAGGGACCCATTGTCAGCAACTATAGGTCAAAAGAGGGCCGGTGGGCGAGAAGGCCGACGGCCACTTGGGCGAGTAAAGGCGCGTCCCTCCCGGGAATCGTGCGCGGACGCCAACAGAAGAGCATAACATTGATGGGCCTGGCCCACGTTGTAAAATTAGAAATAATAGTTTAATTTTGGAAAAAAGATCCTAGTCGGTTAGGAAATCGGCCCGAAGAGGGTCCGAGTAGGATTCTTTGTGCCGAGTATAAATACATACTCGGATGTAACATGTAAACTCGATTCACATCCAATACAACTTTCGGCGCATCGCCAAACCCTAATTTCTGTCAAGTCTACTATTTTCGCGCGGGGATCTTCGGGGCTTCGGTCGACAATAAGTTGGCTTGATAAGGTAATTATGTCGTCTAGATTCTCGGTGCATTGTTCGTAATTAGATGGCTTAATTGCTAGTTATCCGGCGACTAGATCTGTTCTCGATCGGCGTAGTGAGTATCGGCCGGGATGAGTCAAGTTGACCTGGTCCGGGCTCGTGGTGGAGGTAGTTTGACTTGTCCTGCCTCCCCGTCCCAGCCTTTGCTCACAACGCCGATTGGCTCGGATTTGGTCGTTCGAGTCACGATAGCCGCTATGAGAATTCCTTTACATCTTGGCCGATTCGATCGTGCAGATTCGGTTGACGTGTCCTGTGTTTGCCTTTGCGATAGTTGACTTGTCCTAGGCGCATGCAGCCGATTGGCTAGGGTGTAGATTTACTCTCATAGTTAAGGCGTTTATGATTGTGCTTGTCCTGAATCGGCCGGACGTGCGCGGCCGTTAGACCTGGTCCGATCGCGTGCCATCGGTTGACTTGTCCTGTTGGAGCGATCGGTCGATTTAGGATCTGTGTGGTTGTATTTGTCTTACTATTCTTTCGGAGTGTTTAGCCGATTGCTTATCACGTTCATTAGCTGTTTTATGTTTAATTAGTGCCAAATCTGTTAAAGCTGCTTTTGAACCCGAGTTATTAGTATGATTTTATTGATCATCATTATACATTTAGATAGATCTAAATAATTCACTGCTATAACCAATGGCAGAATCGGCCGATTCATGGATTTGATTGATGATTAAACTATCTTCTTGCTATCAAACTAATTACATCCCATTAATAATCACCACTGTTTACATTTTATTCGATAATGTATCCCTGCAAAGTCTTAATGATTTGATCGCTTATCGACGAAATCGGCTGCTAGCCACCGATCGCATGTTATAGCGTCGGCCGATTCCGTATCGTTTGTATCACGATTCGTTTGCCTAGCATTTAATACATAAATGGATGGGCTGTGTTGTTCCTCGTCAATAGCCGATTCTGTCTATCTTACGCCATAATCGGCTATGACGGTACATCGGTCTATCCGGGCCGATGACCGGAATTTTACACCTTTTATTGTCTTTGTTGGTTTGCAGGAAAACCATCCGGCACGCACCAGCGCACACGAACATCGGCGAGCCGAGCCGGTCCGTTGGGAGCACAGGACTCGCGTCGGCCGGGGTTTCGGTGGACTCTCCGGACAACGGTGTGTAGGCGACTTTTGACGTCAACATACTTTTTGGCACGCCCGGTGGGACCGAAGCAACTAAGATCAAGATGTCGTACATACGAGGCTATCGGGGAAGACGGAACACCAATGGTCGATGCTGAAAATCAGCCGATCCTTGTTCCGGTTCCTCTCGGGACGGATGGCAAAGGGCATGGAGAAGTTTCCGATGACAACGGGGTTTCGGCCCGGGGAAAGATGACGACGGAACAAAAGCTGCAGTATCGGGAATACCTGGCCGAAGCCATGAAAAAGTACTTTCAAGACCTGACGAGTGACGCGTGGCGAGTGGCCACAAAAGGAGATATCCCTCGATATCGCATCCGGAAGAGCTAGATCAAATCAAAGTCCGAGAGACTGCCGGATGCCAACCAACTCGGTGATATGGTCAACTCGTCCGTTCATCGAGGCCCTAATCAATTAATCGGGCGTGTTGACCAACACCATCGGGAATTTGATCAAGGATACAATTGATGGCGAGTCGTTCATCGAAGGGTATTCGGACCTGCATACACACAGCCTTTCGGCACTCCTGTACGGTCGAATCGGGGAATTAGCCTCCTGTTGACGCCGGTTTTTGACCAAGGGACCCATTGTCGGCGACTATAGGTCAAAGAGGGCCGGTGGGCGGAAGGCCGACGGCCGCTCGGGCGAGTAAAGGGGCGTCCCTCCCGGGAATCGTGCGCGGACGCCAACGAAGAGCATAACATTGATGGGCCTGGCCCATGTTGTAAAATTAGAAATAATAGTTTAATTTTGGAAAAAGATCCTAGTCGGTTAGGAAATCGGCCCGAAGAGGGTCCGAGTAGGATTCTTTGTGCCGGGTATAAATTTGTACTCGGATGTAACATGTAAACTCGATTCACATCCAATACAACTTTCGGCGCATCGCCAAACCCTAATTTCTGTCAAGTCTACTATTTTCGCGCGGGGATCTTCGGGGCTCCGGTCAACAATAAGTTGGCTTGATAAGGTAATTATGTCGTCTAGTTTCTCGGCGCATTGTTCGTAATTAGATGGCTTAATTGCTGGTTATCCGGCGACTAGATCTGTTCCTGATCGGCGTAGTGAGTATCGGCGGGATGAGTCAAGTTGACCTGGTCCGGGCTCGTGGTGGATGTAGTTTGACTTGTCCTGCCTCCCCGTCCCAGCCTTTGCTCATAACGCCGATCGGCTCGGATTTGGTCGTTCGAGTCACGATAGCCGCTATGAGAATTCCTTTACATCTTGGCCGATTCGATCGTGCGGATTCGGTTGACGTGTCCTGTGTTTGCCTTTGCGATAGTTGACTTGTCCTAGGCGCATGCAGCCAATTGGCTAGGGTGTAGATTTACTTTCATAGTTAAGGCGTTTATGATTGTGCTTGTCCTGAATCGGCTAGGCGTGCGCGGCCGTTAGACCTGGTCCGATCGCGTGCCATCGGTTGACTTGTCCTGTTGGAGCGACCGGTCGATTTGGGATCCGTGTGGTTGTATTTGTCTTACTTGTTCTTTCGGAGTGTTTAGCCGATTGCTTATCATGTTCACTAGCTGTTTTATGTTTAAATTAGTGCCAAATCTGTTAAAGCTGCTTTTGAACCCGAGTTATTAGTATGATTTTATTGATCATTACTATACATTCAGATAAATCTAAATAATTTACTGCTATAATCAATGGCAGAATCGGCCGAATACCCAATCGGCCGATTTATAGATTTGATTGATGATTAAACTATCTTCTCGCTATCAAACTGATCACATCCCATTAATAATCACCCTGTTTACATTTTATTCGATAATGTATCCTTAGCTAATGATTGATCGCTTACCGACGAAATCGGCTGCTAGCCACCGATCGCATGTTATAGCATCGGCCGATTTCGTATCGTTTGTATCACGGTTCGTTTGCCTAGCATTTAATACATAAATGGATGGGCCGTGCTGTTCCCTGTCGATGGCCGATTCTGTCCATATTACACCATGATCGGCCATGGCTGTACATCGGTCTATCCGGGCCGATGACCTGGAATTTTACACCTTTTATTGTCTTTGTTGGTTTGCAGGAAAACCATCCGGCACGCACCAGCGCACACGAACATCGGCGAGCCGAGCCGGTCCGTTGGGAGCACGGGACTCTGCGTCGGCCGGGGTTTCGGTGGACTCTCCGGACAACGGTGTGTCGGCGACTTTTGACGTCAACACACTTTTTGGCACGCCCGGTGGGACTGAAGCAACCAAGATCAAGATGTCGTACATACGAGGCTATCGGGGAAGACGGAACACCAATGGTCGATGCTGAAAATCAGCCGATCCTTGTTCCGGTTCCTCTCGGGACGGATGGCAAAGGACATGGAGAAGTTTACGATGACAACGGGGTTTCGGCACTGGGGAAAGATGACGACGGAACAAAAGCTGCAGTATCGGGAATACCTGGCCGAAGCCATGAAAAAGTACTTTCAAGCCCTGACGGTGACGCGTGGCGAGTGGCCACAAAAGGAGATATCCCTCGGATACTACATCCGGAAGAACTAGATCAAATCAAAGCCCGAGAGACTGCCGGATGCCAACCAACTCGGTGATATGGTCAACACGTCCGTTCATCGAGGCCCTAATTAATCAATCGGGCGTATTGACCAACACCATCGGGAATTTGATCAAGGACACAATTGATGGCGAGTCGTTCATCGAAGGGCATTACTGGACCTGCATACACACAGCCTTTCGGCACTCTGTACGGTCGAATCGGGCATTAGCCTCGAACACCACACCACAAGTAGGGTTTCAGCCATCGTACGGCATGCCACCTCACCTATGGCCTGGCAAGGACAATGCAAATGCAAGTACCGGTGCAACCCAGCCAGGCAAGGAGGATGACGAGTGACCCCAAGAAGTCGGTAACGGAGGAAGGCGACGGACAAGATGTACAACAGCCGACTTCGAGTTAGGGGCAGCAACCAATGTGGCAGCGGCCCCGCAGATGACACAGCAGCCCAATTTCTTCTACGTACCAAATACCGGCCCGAGTAGAATTGAGAACTCACCCACTATAGTACGGCCGATATCCGGTATTCCACGACCAACTGCATCGGCTGGAGGACAGGGATTCATGAGTCGGACGGCCGATCCAATCGGCCATGAATTATGGAATTGCTCCGCAAACATCGTTCCCGGCTACGCACTTGGGATTTCCGGGAGCGGCCGGTTGATACACCCAAGCGGGGGACAGCCCAACACCGCTTATATGACGGGGGCCGGATCAGCAAGCTGTTGGACCCAATGATATGAATAGCCTCATGGCTAAGATCGCCGATATGATGAAAGATCGGTTCGATTTGAAGCCCAAAGAGAAGAGTGCATTGTATCGGCGACCTTACCTCGATTGGATGGATTCCGTGGCTTTACCCAATAAGTATAAAATTCCTGAGTTTTCCAAGTTTTACGGGCAAGATAACACATCAACTATGGAGCACATCAGCCGGTATGACGCACGGCTTGGTGAGGCGTCTACTCGGGAGGCTTTGCGGGTTAGGCTATTCCCACTTGTCGTTGTACTGGATCGGCCTTTTCATGGTTTGCTTCGCTATCGCCTGGTTCTATTCGAGTTGGGCCGATCCGGAGAAAAGGTTTCACTCGTACTTCTTCACGGGCATTACCGAGCTTAGTTTGTCCGATTTAATGGCGATGAAACAGAAATCGGGGGAATCGGTGACCGATTATATACGAGAGGTTCGGGACTACGAGGGGACGATGCTACAATCCGAACCTGACGAGCAACGGTTGGCCGAGATCGCTTATGCGGGGCTATTCTCCAACATCAAAGAAAAGTTTACCCCACATGAGTTTGATGGGCTGGCACGAGTGACACGCAGAGCGATCGGCCGGGAAGAGAATCTCCGACTCACCGAGGAATCGGCGGTATCGGGTAGCTTATGCTGATTTCGACGGTGAAGATGATGAAGAGGGAATTAATGCGGTTGAGTGGACTAATAACAAACGGCCGATATTTTCTCCGCATGTTAATCCTAAGGAGAGAAAATATGATTTTGATTTATCTAAGGCCGACGAGATATTTGATCAGTGCTGCGGGAAAAGAAAATCCAGCTTTCACCTCATCACAAAATTCCTACGCCGAGGAATTGAAGAAAATGGCTAAGTGGTGCAAGTGGCATGGAAATTCACATCATAACACCGTTGATTGTTATGCTATGAGAGATGAGATCCGGAAGGCGATTGACGAGTGGGGTATTGCGAGCGGCTGATGTAAAAAAGAAGATGAAAGTTGATGGGCACCATTTTCCGGCTAATACGATGTACATCAATACCATCGGCGGTGGATCAGCTGGTTTCATACGCCGATATGAGAGGAAGAGGGAGAGGGAAGAAAGAGATCGGATGGCACGTGAACAGGAATCTATCGGTCAAAGTCAGCGATACGAGCAAAGCGTGATCCGCCGAGAAGATTTTGACCCACACTCGGGATTGTCCTTTCTTTCGATCTGCTGGGACCGAAACATGAAGCTTCCATCTATCGAGAACTGTCCGGAGTGCACTGGCCGGGAAGAGTATCGTGATGTCGGGTCGTCAAGTTACCGGGGACGGCCGATTGGTCGCAACTATGAATCTCAACAATCGGCCCCCGGAAGAGCGATCGGCTATGATCACGGATATGATGAACGAAGATACGTAGTGCCAAAGAGAACCTCCGTTCACGATCGACTGGGGCCAATCAATGATGAAGAAGAGTTTGATTACCAATACCATGAAGATTCGAGAGGTGATCAAACCGAGAACGAAGGACAATGGTGCCCCGGTGGTTTGCTCAGCAAAACCCAAAAGAGGAGGCTTCAAAGAATGCGTTGTCGGGAAATCAAGGGTGGACGGCATTACGAGAGATGACCAAGATGATGAGCCCAAGCCCAAGAAGCAATGGAGGCCGAAAGTGCAGTCTCGGGTGGTACGGGCTGAAGCCGCGGTGAATATGATGTCACTGATGCCCGGGATTGTCGGATCGGCCGATGAAAATTCGAGCGAAGAAGAACCGGTTGGGGAGACTTCGGAGATTACGTGGACGCCGGAATCAGCGGTATTTGATAAGCCGGTCAACTCCGATCATTTGCATCTCAAGGCATTATACATTAGCGGCTACGTCAATGGGTCGCCGATGAGGAAAATGTTGGTCGACGGAGGAGCGGCGGTCAATGTCATGCCGATTACTACATACCGCAAGCTCGGGAAGACGCCGGAAGAAATGATGAGGGCTAATCCGACGCTCAAGGATTACAGCGGGAGAAGCCAAGATGTGCGTGGGGCCGCAATAATGGAGATCACTGTGGGCAGCAAAACCATACCCACCACTTTTTTCATCATCGACGGGAAAGGTGCATACACAACTTTGTTGGGAAGGGACTGGATTCATGCCAATTGTTGCATCCCATCAACCATGCACCGATGTTTGATTCAATGGGTCGGCAACAAGGTCGAAATCGTGCGGGCCGATAAGTACGTAACCATTGCAACCGCCGATTTCGAGTTTGCCGGTCTAGAGAGCTTGCCTTGTTTATCGGGCACATATTGGGATGCGGAGGCCATAAACATCACGGATGACGGAGTTATTGTGACCGGGGGTCGGGTACCCCCGGCTGCTCGATGGGCCCCACGGGAGAATTGACGGACAATCGGCCGATCGATACACGCACCGAGGATATAATGAGTCGGCCGATTGACGAAACGGAAGACGGGAAATTAGGTCACGGTTTTGTGTCGGCCGACGAGTTAGAAGAGGTAGACATAGGGGATGGAGACAAGCCTCGGCCGACATATATTAGCAAGAAATTGTGTAAAGAAGTAAGAGATGAATTAGTGGCCTTATTGGAAGAATTTAAAGATTGTTTTGCTTGGGATTATAGCGAGATGCCTGGACTCGGCCGATCGATCGTTGAGCATCGGTTGCCCACTAAACCCGGATATCGGCCATATAAGCGGGGGCTCGGAAAATTGACCCTAGGTATTATGAAGCCGTCAAAGAAGAGATTATCAGATTATATGAAGCCGGCTTCATTAGGCCATGCCGATATGCGGAGTGGGTTTCCGAGTATTGTGCCGGTGGAAAAGAAGAATGGAAAGATGCGGGTCTGCATTGACTTCAGAAATTTGAATAAGGCAACTCCGAAAGATGAGTACCCAATGCCAAACGCCGATTTGTTAGTTGATGCAGCCGCCGGCAACAAAATTTTGAGCTTTATGGATGGAAATGCTGGGTACAATCAGATTTTTATGGCCGAGGAAGATATATCGAAGACGGCGTTCAGATGCCCCGGAGCGTTGGGACTATATGAGTGGGTTGTCATGACCTTCGGACTAAAAAATGCTGGTGCTACATATCGAGAGAGCTATGAATTTTATATATCACGATTTAATCGGCCGATTGGTGGAAATTTATATTGATGATGTCATGGTGAAATCAAAATCGGTTGGGAGTCATGTGGCTGATCTCGAGAGAAGTGTTGAAGAGGACAAGACAATACGGCTCGAAGATGAACCCGCTCAAGTGTGCGTTTGGCGTCTCGAGCTGGACAATTTCTGGGGTTTATTGTGCATGAAAAGGGAATTGAAGTCGGCCCCAAGAGTATTGATTCTATCGGAAAGTTGGAACCGCCGACGAGCAAGACGAAGCTCCGGTCCACTGATCGGCAAGATTAATTTTATTAGGCGATTTATCTCAAACTTGTCCGGTCGACTTGATGTCTTTACGCCATTGTTGAAACTCAAAGCCAATCAAGAATTTCGGTGGGAGCCGATCCATCAAAAAGCTTTAGAAGATATCAAGAAATATTTGGTGTCCCCACCGATGATGGTTCCGCCAAAGCCGGGCACACCCTTTAAGTTATATTTATCGGCCGATGATAGGTGCATCGGCTCAGCGATTGACTCAAGAACGGGAGGGAAAAGAGCGGGTCATATTTTATCTCGGCCGCAAATTGATTGATGCAGAAACACGGTATTCGAGAGGTGGAAAGGTTATGTCTCTGTCTGTATTTTTCATGCACAAAATTAAGGCATTATCCGTTGGCCGAAGAGTGTACTTGTCGTTTGCCGGGCCGATGTCGTAAAATATATGCTATCGGCTCCGGTCCCCAAAGGCCGGTTGGGCAAATGGATGTTGGCAATTGCGGAGTTTGATTTAGGCTATGAATCGGCCAAAGCGAGTAAAAGCACAAGTATTGGCTGATTTAATAGTGCAACACGGTGAACACTCGGCCGGATACGTTGAACCGGTGCCATGGACGGTGTTCTTTGATGGTTCGATTTGCAAGGAAGGAAGTGGAATCGGCTTGGTTGTTGTGTCGCCTCGGGGGCAATACGTGGATACTCTATTACAGTAGAGGCGTACACCAACAACCAAGTCGAATACGAGGCAGTGTTAAAAGGATTGGAATTACTCATCGATGCCGGGGCTGATTTTGTGGAAATTTTCGGCGATTCCTTGTTGGTTGTGAGTCAGCTGGCCGATGAGTATGAGTGTAAAGATGAAATATTGTTGCAATATCATAGAAAGTGCCAGAAGTTAATGAAAAGGTTCAAGTGTGTTAAAGTCAGCCATATACCAAGAGAGCAGAACTTTGAAGCAAATAACTTGGCTCGACTAGCATCCGGATATCGGCTCGCTGAAAACAGCTTAGAGATAGCTGGTATTGAAGAAGCCGATTGGCGTACGGAAATTCGAAACTTTTTGAGTAATCCATCCCAACCTACGGATAAGAAGATAAGATATAAAGCTTTGAAGTATGTTCTGTTGGATGATCAATTATTTTTCAAGACAATTGATGGGGTGCTTCTCAAGTGTATTGATGACACCGAGGCAAAAGTGGTAATGAGCGAAGTGCATGATGGGATTTGCGGAACGCATCAATCGGCCCATAAAATGAAGTGGCTGCTAAGGCGAGCTGGTTATTACTGGCCGACAATGTTGGCCGATTGTTTTAAATATTATAAAAGTTGCCAAGATTGCCAGAAATTCGGACCTATACAGAGGGCGCTGCGTCGGCTATGAATCCGAGTAATCAAACCTTGGCCGTTCGGAGGCTGGGCCATGGATATGATCGGCCGGATAAATCCAGCATCAAGCAAAGGACATCAATACATATTAGTAGCTACAGATTATTTCACGAAGTGGGTTGAAGCGGCACCTTATCGCAAAGTTTCGACGATCGACGTGATAACGTTTGTTAAGGAGCATATCATTTATAGATTTGGGATTCCAGAAACAATCACGACAGATCAAGGATCGAGTATTCACATCGGACGAATTTCAATCTTTTGTTGATGAGATGGGAATTAAATTGGTTAATTCGTCGCCGTATTATGCCCAAGCCAATGGCCAAGCTGAAGCGGCAAATAAGAGTCCGATCAAGTTGATTAAGCGGAAAATACAAGAGTATCCTCGTAAGTGGCACATGAAATTGATGGACGCTTTGTGGGCTTATCGTATGTCACGGCATGGGGCCATGCAAGTCGCACCGTATCAGCTGGTATATGGGCACGAAGCCGTACTCGCCATGGGAGTGTTGACGTCAAAAGTCGCCGACACACCGTCGTCCGGAGAGTCCACCGAAATTCCAGCTGACGCAGAATCCTGTGCTCCCAACGGACCGGTTCAACTCGCCGATGTTCGTGTGCGCTGGTGCGTGCAGATGGTTTTCCTGCAAACCAACAAAGACGATAAAAAAGTGTAAAATTCCAGGTCATCGGCCCGGATAGACCGATGTGCAGCCATGGCCGATCACGGCATAAGATAGACAAAATCGGCCATGAACGAGAGAACAGCACGGCCCATCCATTTATGTATAAAATGTTAGGCAAACGAACTGTGGTACAAACGATACGAAATCAGCCGATGCTATAACATGCGATCGGTGACTAGCAGCCGATTTCGTCGGTAGACGACCAAATCGTTAAGACTTTACGGGGATATGTTATCGAGTACAATGTAAACAGAGCAACTATTAATAGGATGTAATTGGTTTGGTAGCAAGAGGATAGTTTAATCATCAATCAGATCCGTGAATCGGCCGATCGGATATGCGGCCGATTCTGCCATTGATTATATCGGTGAATTATTTAGATCTGTCCAAAGGTATAATGATGATCAATAAGATCATACTTAGTAACTCGGGTTCAAAAGCAGCTTTAACAGGTTTAGCATTAATTAAACATAAAACAGCTTAATGAACGTGATAAGCAATCGGCTAAACACTCCGAAAGAACGAGTAAGACAAATACAACCACACAGATCCCGAATCGACCGATCGCTCCAACGAGACAAGTCAACCGATGGCACGCGGTCGGACCAGATCTAACGACCGCGCACGCCGGCCGATTCAGGACAAGCACAATCATAAACGTCTTAACTATGAAAGTAAGTCTACACCCTAGCCAATCGGCTGCATGCGCCTAGGACAAGTCAACTATCGCAAAGGCGGACACGGGACACGTCAACTGAATCCGCACGATCGAATCGGCCAAGATATAGAAAAATTCTCATAGCAGCTATCGTGACTCGAACGACCGGATCCGAGTCAATCGGCGCCGTGAGCAAAGGCTGGAACGGGGAGGCGGGACAAGTCAAACTACCTCCACCACGAGCCCGGACCAGGTCAACTTGACTCATCCGGCCGATACTCACTACGCCGATCGAAAACAGATCTGGTCGCTGGATAACTAGCAATTAAGCTATCTAATTACGAACAATGCGCCGAGAATTAGACAACATAATTACCTTGTCAAGCCAACGTATCGTCGACCGGAGCCCCGAAGATCCCCGCGCAAACAGTAAAGACTTGACAGAAAATTAGGGTTTGGCGATGCGCCGAAAGTTGTATTGGATGTGAATCGAGTTTACATGTTACATCCGAGTATGTATTTATACTCGGCACAAAGAATCCTACTCGGACCCTCTTCGGGCCGATTTCCTAACCGACTAAGATCTTTTTTTCCAAAATTAAACTATTATTTCTAATTTTACAACGTGGGCCGGGCCCATCAATGTTATGCTCATCCGTTGGCGTTGGCGCACGATTCCCGGGAGGTACGCGCCTTTTACTCTCCCAAGCGGCCGTCGGCCTTCGCTCACCGGCCTTCTTTTGACCTATAGTCGCCGACAATGGGTCCCTTGGTCAAAAACCGGCGTCAACACATGTCCCCCGATCAGGGTATGCAACGCATGCGTCGGACTGATTTATCCTCTTTTACCGCGCCGGTTTTATTGCCCGTCATTTCTCCATAAAACCCAGGGCCACCCCTGGTCATTCCCATCTGTTTCCTCTCCTTGGCTTTCGTCTTCATCTGCCCTAGCGACCTTTGCCTTCTCGAGCCCTTTCAACCTTTCAGCTGCGCGCCGCCGTCTTTTCTCCTCCGGCGACCATGAATCCTCGCTGTTGCTGCTTGTTGCGTGCTGCCGCCGCCGACCGCGTCGTTGCTACCACCAACGCCGTTCCGGAGGTAATGTACATTCGAGCATCTCTCTTTTCTTCCTTTGCAATTTTCTTCATGTTCTTGTCCTTGTTCATTTTCACGATCTATTTCCTTTCCGCCCCGTTTCTCATTTTAGCCCTATTCCTTGTTTTTAGGAAATCCGGAACCAAGTCGCCATCCCATCCAATATCCCCACTCACTTCTTTTTGGGCCCCATGGGTGATCCCGACCCCACGGATCTCATCCGTGCCGAAACGAACCGGGTCCCGTTTCGACAACGGTCTCCTTTACCGACCGAGTGGGCCAATAGTTTTAGGTCATGGCCGACTCCCGTCGCCGGATGGCGCGATTGGTATAACCGAGTATCGGCCGTCCATCAGCAAGGTTGGGCCAATATCGGCATTGCCCACGCCATCAAACTCTCCTTGGCCGACCACCACAAGAACGAACCGTTGTCGGTGGCGGCTTCTTACCTCCGGTCGGATGCCTTGAAGCTGTTTCATGTTCGGCCACGGCCCGGCTACCATGACCCTCCCGGACACGGTCATGTTGGCCGATTTGAATATCACAGCGGAGGCCACCCCGGACGCCATCCGCATTAAGTCCTCCCATCGAATCAACCCTAAGGACACCAGGGGTTGGAAGAACTACATCCGGACCTACAACAAAGGGCACGGCTCGGTCGATCGCCGCGAGCACGTTGCCTTTCTCAACATGTGGCTTGACCACTTCTTCTTCGTGGGGTCGGCGTGAGCCCCACAAACAACTTCTCGCCGATGGCCGATGTATCGGCCGACAGCTATGCCCTCCCTATGGGCAAGTATCTTCCGGGATCGGCCTACCTCCTTCTTCACCAAGTCTCGGTGGAGTTGCGCTCCGGCCGATCAGTCAAGAACCCGGGAGGCCCTTGGTGGTTCATCCAAATGTGGTTGTCCCTTCATACCACCAAGGCCATCGATCCGGACCTCGGTGTTCTCACCTTCCCCGGCAATCATGCCGAATCGGCCACGCCCGATCCGACCGATGTATCTCTTTCGGGAAGCGTTGTCCATGGCACCGGGGCGGCCATATCGGATGACACCTTGGCATATTGGTTCGCCGCCCTCTACAAGGGCCTCAACAACGAAAGTACGGATTGGTACCCGTACATTGATTTCTTCGAGAAGGGGTATGACACTCCCTTCCCGATCGACCCCACCTTCCCGACGGCCGACGCGGAAGCGGTCAAGATCTTCACCACCTGTCTCCGCCCCTGTCTGCTGCCGACGGGACTCGTTGCCGGGAGCAAAGCTTTCTGCTCCTATGAGTTCTACCACCCGTCGGTGGCAGCCCGCCAACTCGGTTTCGGCCGGTTGCCCCCGACCTCTTCTATGTGGGGCAAATAAAGGCGCGAGCTACCGTCGACAACGCCATTCGGTGGAATTGGCTCGTCGGCCGCACCGCCGATGTCGTCACCGGCGACTTAGCCGGATTTTCCCGGCGCCCGAAGTACTCGCCTCTTTGACCGTTGGTGGGGCGAGTGGAACCGGCACCTCCGCAGCAGGAATACCGCCTCCTTCTTCTCCGGCTTAGTCCTGAGTGAAGCTTTCGCCGAGGTATGTATAATCGATTTATTTTATAAGGCCGATTTTGTAAATGAAATCGGCCACTCCAAATGCTCACCCTTGTATATTCTTTTCGGTCGGACACGGAGGAGCCGCCGACCCGGAGTTTCGAGTGGCCGGCCGATTGCATACTTAATGCCGAGCCAAATTGCTCCAAATATCGGCTTCACCGATCGCACTCCCGCCCAAGCCTTTGCGGCGATGAGTCGAGGGCACCGGCTGCCCGCAAGGCCAAGACTAAAACGGCCGTCCCCAGCAAGAGAAAGGCTAACGTGCCAGCTGCAGGGCCGACTCAAGCCCTAAAGCGACACCGCGCGCTGGTGAAGCGCACTGTACGCCCGTCCGACCCGGACTATTTCGATGATCCATCTCCGCCGCGTCAGGTTATTATTGTATGATTGCTGATCCCTTTTTCACTTGCATATCGTTGTCTAACTATGAGTTCTTAGCGAGAACCGGCGGTTCTTCCTCCTCGGGCCCAGACTCCAACACCGATAGGCCGATTCGCTCGTCGACTCCTCCACGGGCCAGGACGCCAACACCCGAAAGGCCGATTCAAACGGCTCCGGATCCCGAAGTCACACCAAGCCAGGCCGATCCAAATCCCATGGAGAGCCCAACTCGCTTGGATCGGCTCGCGTCTTCGAAATCGCCGCCGATTTTGAACAAGGCACCATTGCTTGTCGAAGAACCGGCCGGCCAGGAACCGTCCGCGACTTCTCCTGTAAATACTGCTGCCGATGAGCTCGCCGATGAGCCCGCCGAAACCGAACAAGCTGGACATATGCCCGATGCTGCCTCCGAGGATGCGGCCGGAGAAGGAGGATCGGCCGGCCGAGAGCTGATCGGAACACATGAACTCGTGGGTTCAATGGCTCGACCGATAGACGTCCGACCACTTCGCATTGACGCTTCGCAGGTTTGTTTTTACTATCTCCTTTTTATTTTCTTGATTTGCTTCGATTATTAACTTCACCTTATTTTTCCTTGGTATTCCAGGCACTAAGCTTCCCTCGTCCCGCGCCGATTTTGGTATCTCGCTTCTAGTCTTAACACCATGGCCGAAATCGCGCGCAGGCTTGAGGCCTCTTACGTTGGATCGCTTGGTGGCCGACGCACAACCCATAAGGACCCGGTACTTGGAGGTCCGGACTGAGCTCCCGGAGGATGTGCGCGATGCTTTGCACCGCGTGGCATACATGGAGTACCGGCAAATGGACTTCACTCGTGCCCGGCGGCGTTTGGCTCGCCATGCGGAGCAGCGAGCAAGCTGCGTTACTCGCCGATAACTCCATCAAGCGCTCCGAGGAGGAGGTCCGGAAGACCCGGGAGATGCAAGAGCAACTCTCAAATCGGCGGGATGAACTGCAAGCAATCAACCAGGAGATTGCCGATTTGAGAGCATCTCCGGCTCTCAAGGAGGAGGCGGCGGCGGTCTTGGAAGCTACTATTACACGGTTGTCGGCCGATGTGGCGGCTCGGCAGAAGACGACGGACGAAGCCATTCAAACGGCCGAGAAGATGGTTGCCGCGGCGCAAGCTGATGTCGGCCCCATCGAGGATGACCTATTGGTCATGGCCAAACTCGACTCCACGCCGGCCGGCGCACTATCTGCTGTCCAAGACTTCTTGTCCCGCGCTGAGGCCGTTGACTATGCCTAGGTGTAATAGGATTTTGAACAAAGTTTTGGTTGTAAACATTTTTTGCACTAAGGGCGATATACAATCATATCGGCCATCCGAAGGCGATGTTCAAACATCGGCTAATTTATCGGTGACTTCCTCTGTCTTACTTTCGTATATTTTTTGGGCTAAGGGCGATATTCTCGATGATCGGCCGCCTCAAGGTGATGTGCATCGACATCGGCTGTAGTCTCTTTTAGACCGAACACTATGAGCTAATCCAAATACTAGGATAATACTGCTTCAAATACTTTCCATTAAGTGCTCGGCCGAATTCTTCCCCTTCTAACTCTTTCAAAATATATGCATTACCCGGTGCCGATCGGCTAATCAAATAAGGTCCTTCCCAATTAGGCGACCATTTACCAAACCGATTGTCTTTCACACCGATCGGCATCCTAAGCTTCCGGACCAAATCGCCCTCTTTAAACTGTTTCTGCACAACCTTCTTATCATAATGGCGGGCAACCCTCGCCTTACTCTGCTCTATTTTTTCCAATGCATCCAGCCGATTTTGTACTACATCTTCTAATTCATCCATCATCAATCCGTAGTACTTGATCGGCCGAAAGCTTTTGTTGCAACTCAATCCTTCCGGAGCCGATAGTCGTCTCCCATGGCGAGTACGGCCTCGTGCCCATATACCAGCTGATACTGGCGCAACTTGCATAGCTCCATGTCGTGACATACGATAAGCCCACAAAGCGTCCATCAATTTCATGTGCCACTTACGAGGATACTCTTGTATTTTCCGCTTGATTAACTTGATCGGACTCTTATTCGCCGCTTCGACTTGTCCATTGGCTTGGGCATAATATGGCGATGAATTAATCAACTTAATTCCCATTTCATCAGCAAAAGATTGAAATTCGTCCGACGTGAATACTGATCCTTGATCTGTTGTGATTGTCTCTGGAATCCCAAACCTATAAATAATATGCTCTCTAACAAACGTTATCACGTCGACCGTCGAAACTTTACGATAGGGCGCTGCTTCAACCCATTTTGTGAAGTAATCTGTAGCTACCAATATGTACTGATGCCCTTTGCTCGATGCTGGATTTATCCGGCCGATCATATCCATAGCCCAACCTCCGAACGGCCAAGGTTTGATTATTGGATTCATAGCCGATGCGGCGCCCTCAGTATAGGCCCGAATTTCTGCAGTCTTGGCAACTCTTGTAATATTTGAAACAATCGGCCAACATTGTTGGCCGATAATAACTCAGCTCGCCTTAGCAGCCACTTCATCTTATGGGCCGATTGATGCGTTCGCAAATCCCATCATGTACTTCGCTCATTACCACTTTTGCCTCGGTGTCATCAATACACTTGAGAAGCACCCCATCAATTGTCTTGAAAAATAGTCGATCATCCAACGAACATACTTTAAAGCTTTATATCTTATCTTCTTATCTGTAGGTTGGGATGGATTGCTCAAAAATTTTCGAATTTCCGTACGCCAATCGGCTTCTTCAATATCAGCTATCTCTAAGCTGTTTTCGGCGAGCCGATATCCGGATGCCGAGTGAGCCAAGTTATTTGCTTCAAAATTCTGCTCTCTTGGTATATGGCTGACTTTAACACACTTGAACCTTTTCATTAACTTCTGGCACTTTCTATGATATTGCAACAATATTCCATCTTTACACTCATACTCATCGGCCAGCTGACTCACAACCAACAAGGAATCTCCGAAAATTTCCACAAAATCAGCCCCGGCATCGATGAGTAATTCCAATCCTTTTAATATCGCCTCGTATTCGACTTGGTTGTTGGTGTACGCCTCCATCGTAATAGAGTATCCACGTACTCGCCCCGAGGCGACACAACAACCAAGCCGATTCCACTTCCTTCTTTGCAAATCGAACCATCAAAGAACACCGTCCATGGCACCGGTTCAACATATCCGGCCGAGTGTTCACCGTGTTGCACCACTAAATCAGCCAATACTTGTGCTTTCACCGCTTTGGCCGATTCATAGCCTAAATCAAACTCCGCAATTGCCAACATCCATTTGCCCAACCGGCCTTTGGGGACCGGAGCCGATAGCATATACTTTACGACATCGGCCCGGCAAACGACGAGTACATTCTTCGGCCAACGGATAATGCCTTAATTTCGTGCATGAAAAATACAGACAGAGACATAACCTTTCCACTTCGGATACCGTGTTTCGCATCAATCGGTTTATGGCTGAGATAAAATATGACCCGCTCCTTTCCCTCCTGCTCTTGAGTCAATGCTCGAGCCGATGCACCTATCATCAGCCGATAAATATAACTTAAAGGGTGTGCCCGACTTTGGCGGAACCATCATCGGTGGGGACACCAAATACTTCTTGATATCTTCTAAAGCCTTTTGATGGATCGGCTCCCACCGAAACTCTTGACTGGCCTTGAGCTTCAATAATGGCGTAAACACATCAAGTCGGCCGGACAAGTTTGAGATAAATCGCCTAATAAAATTAATCTTGCCGATCGGGGACTGGAGCTTCGTCTTGTTCGTCGGCGGTTCCAACTTTCTCGATAGAATCAATACTCTTAGGGCCGACTTCAATTCCCTTTTCATGCACAATAAACCCCAGAAATTGTCCAGTCGAGACACCAAACGCACACTTGAGCGGGTTCATCTTCGATCCGTATTGTCTCGTCCTCTTCAATACTTCCCCGAGATCAGCCACATGACTTCCAACCGATCTTGATTTCACCATGACATCATCAATATAAATTTCCACCAATCGGCCGATCAAATCGTGATATATAAAATTCATGGCCCTCCGATACGTGGCACCAGCATTTTTAAGCCGAAGGTCATAACAACCCACTCATATAATCCCAACGCCCAGGGCATCCGAATGCCATTTTCGATATATCTTCTTCAGCCATAAAAACCTGATTATACCCAAGCATTTCCATCCATAAAGCTCAAAATTTTGTTGCCGGCGGCTGCATCAACCAACAAATCGGCGTTTGGCATTGGATACTCATCTTTCGGAGTTGCCTTATTCAAATTCCTGAAGTCAATGCAGACCCGCATCTTTCCATTTTTCTTCTCCACCGGCACAATACTAGAAACCCACTCCGCATATCGGCATGGCACTGATGAAGCCGGCTTCATACAATCTGATAATCTCTTCTTTGACGGCTTCATAATACCTAGGGTCAATCTTCCGAGCCCCCGCTTATATGGTCGATATCCGGGTTTAGTGGGCAACCGATGTTCAACAATAGATCGGTCGAGTCCAGGCATCTCGCTATAATCCCAAGCAAAACAATCCTTAAATTCTTCCAATAAGGCCACCAATTCATCTCTTACTTCTTTACACAATTTCTTGCTAATATATGTTGGTCGAGGCTTGGCTCCATCCCCTATATCCACTTCTTCTAATTCATCGGCCGACACAAAACCGTGGCCTAATTTCCCGTCCTCCGGTTCATCAATCGGCCGACTCACCATGTCTTCGAGTGTGTACATCGATCGGCCGATTGTCCGTCAATTCTCCCGTGGGGCCCATCGAGTAGCCGGGGGTACCCGACCCCCGGTCACAATAACTCCATCATCCGTGATGTTTATGGCCTCCGCATCCCAATACGTGCCCGATAAACAAGGCAAGCTCTCTAGACCAGCAAACTCGAAATCGGCGGTTGCAATGGTTACGGACTTATCGGCCCGCACGATTTCGACCTTGTTGCCGACCCATTGAATCAAACACCGGTGCATGGTTGAGGGGATGCAACAATTGGCATGAATCCGGCTCTCCCTAACAAAGTTGTGTATGCACCTTTCCCGTCAATGATGAAAAAAGTGGTGGGTATGGTTTTGCTTCCCACGATGATCTCCATTATTGCGGCCCCACGCACATCTTGGCTTCTCCCGCTGTAATCCTTGAGCGTCGATTAGCCCTTATCATTTCTTCCGGCGTCTTCCCGAGCTTGCGGTATGTAGTAATCGGCATGACATTGATCGCCGCTCCTCCGTCGACCAACATTTTCCTTATCGGCGACCCATTGATATAGCCGCTAATGTACAATGCCTTGAGGTGCAAATGATCGAGTTGACCGGCTTATCAAATACCGCTGATTCCGGCGTCCACGTAATCTCCGAAGTTTCCCCAATCGGTTCTTCTTCACTCGAATTTTCATCGGCCGATCCGACAATCCTGGGCATTAGTGACATCATATTCACCGCGGCTTCGACCCGTGCCACTCGAGACCGCACTTTCGGCCTCCATTGCTTCTTGGGCTTGGGCTCATCATCTTGGTCATCTCTCGTAATGGCGTCCACCCTTGATTTCTCGACAACGCATTCTTTGAAGCCTCCTCTTTTGGGTTTTGTCTGAGCAAACCACTGGGCACCATCGACCTTCGTTCTCGATTTGATCACCTCTCGAATCTTCATGGTATTGGTAATCGAACTCTTCTTCATCATTTATTGGCCCCGATCGATCGTGAACGGAGGTTCTCTTCGGCACTACGTATCTTCGTTCATCATACCCGTGATCGTAGTCGATTGCTCTTCCGGGGCCGATTGTCGAGATTCATAGTTGCGATCAATCGGCCGTCCCTGGTAATTTGACGACCCGACGTCACGATACTCTTCCCGGCCGGTGCACTCGGACAGTTCTCGATAGATGGAAGCTTCATGTTTCGGTCCCAGCAGATCTGAAAGAAAGGACAATCCCGGTGTGGGTCAAAATCTTCTCGGCGGATCACGCTTTGCTCGTACTCGCGACTTTGACTGATAGATTCCTGTTCATATGCCACTTGATCTCTTTCTTCCCTCTCCCTCTTCCTCTCATATCGGCGTATGAAACCAGCTGATCCACCACCGATGGTATTGATGTACATCGTATTAGTAGGGAAAGGGTGCCCATCAACTTTCATCTTCTTCTTCACATCAGCTGCTCGCAATATCCCACTCGTCAACTGCCTTCCGGATCTCATCTCTCATAGCATAACAATCAACAGTGTTATGATGTGAATTTCCATGCCATTTGCACCACTTAGCCATTTTCTTCAACTCCTCCGGCGTAGGAATCCTGTGATGAGGCGAAAGCTGAATTTTCTTTTCCCGCAGCAGCTGATCAAATATCTCGTCGGCCTTAGATAAATCAAAATCATATTTTCTCTCTTTAGGATTGACATGCGGAGAAAATATCGGCCGTTTGTTATTAGTCCACTCCACTCGCATTAATTTCCTCTTTATCATCTTCTCCGTCGAAATCAGCATAAGCTACCCGATATCGCCGATTCCCGGTGAGCTGGAGATTCTCTTCTCGGCCAACCGCCCTTCGTGTTAGCTGTGCCAGCCCATCAAACTCATGTGGGGTAAACTTTTCTTTGATGTTGGAGAATAACCCCGCATAAGCAATTTCGGCCAAGCTGTTGCTCTGTCAGGTTCAGGTTGTAGCATCGTCCCCTCGAGTCCCGAACCTCCGTATATAATCAGCTATCGATTCCCAGTTTTCGTTTTACTGCCATTAAATCGGACAAACTAAGCTCGGTGATGCCCGTAAAAAGTACGAGTGAAACCTTTTCTCCGGATCGGCCCAACTTTGAATAGAACCAGGCGACAGCGAAGCAAACCATGAAAAGGCCGATCCGGACAATGACAGTGGGAATAACCCGACCCGCAAAGCCTCCTCGAGTAGACGCCTCACCCAGCTGTGCGTCATATCGGCTGATGTGCTCCATAGTCGATGTATTATCTTGCCCGGAAAATTTGGAAAACTCAGGAATTTTATATTTATTGGGTAAAGCTACGGAATCCATCCAGTCGGGGTAAGGTCGCCGATATAATGCACTCTTCTCCTTAGGCTTCAAATCGAATTGATCTCTCATCATATCGGCGATTTTAGCCATGAGGCTATTCATATCATTGGGTCTAGCAATTGCTGATCCGGTCCCCGTCATATAAGCTGTATTGGGTTGTCCCCCGGTTGGGTGTATCAACTGGTCGCTTCCGGAAATCCCGAGTGCTAGTAGCCGGAATAATGATCATGGAGCGATTCCATAATTCATGGCCGATTGGATCGGCCGCCCGATCATGAATCCCTGTCCCCAGCAGTTGGCTGTGGAATACCGGATATCGGCCGTACTATAGTAGGTGAGTTTTCAATTCCACTCGGGCCGATATTTGGTACGTAGAAGAAATTGGGTTGTCTGTGCCATCCGTGGGACCGCTGCCACATTGGTTGCTGCCCCCAACTCGGAAGTCGGCTGTTGTACATCTTGTCTGTTGCCTTCTTCCGTTACCGACTTCTTGGGGCCACCGTCATCCTCCTTGCCTGGCTGGGTTGCACCGGTACTTGCATTTGCATTGTCCTTGCCAGGCCATAGGTGAGGTGGCATGCCGTACGGGGCTGAAACCCTTCCTGCGGTATGGTACTCCGGAGGCTAATTCCCGATTCGACCGTACAGGAGTGCCGAAAGGCTGAGTGTATGCAGTGTCCGTAATACCCTTCGAGTGAACAGCCTACCATCAATTGTGTCCTTGATCAAATTCCCGATGGTGTTGGTCAACACGCCCGATTGATTGATTAGGGCATGATGAACGGACGAGTTGACCATATCACCGAGTTGGTTGGCATCCGGCAGTTTCGGGCTTTGATTTGGTCTAGTTCTTCCGGATGCGGAATCCGAGGGAAGTCTCCTTTTGTGGCCACTCGCCACGTGTCACCTGTCAGGGCTTGAAAGTACTTTTTCATTGCTTCGGCCAAGTATTCCTGGTACTGCAGTTTTTGTTCGTCGTCATCTTCCCCAGTGCCGAAAGTGTGTTGTCATCGAAACTTCCCCATGGCCTTTGCCATCCGTCCCGAGAGGGACTGGAACGAAAATCGGCCGATTCTCAGCATCGACCATTGGTGTTCCGTCCTCCCCGATCGCTCTGCATGTACGACATCTAATCACGATTGATGCAGTGCGTTGAAGTCCCACCGGGCGTGCCAAAAGTGTGTTGACGTCAAAAGTCGCCGACACACCGTCGTCCGGAGAGTCCACCGAAATTCCAGTCGACGCAGAATCCTGTGCTCCCAACGGACCGGTTCAACTCGCCGATGTTCGTGTGCGCTGGTGCGTGCGGATGGTTTTCCTGCAAACCAACAAAGACGATAAAAAAGTGTAAAATTCCAGGTCATCGGCCCGGATAGACCGATGTGCAGCCATGGCCGATCACGGCATAAGATAGACAAAATCGGCCATGAACAGAGAACAGCACGGCCCATCCATTTATGTATAAAATGTTAGGCAAACGAACTGTGGTACAAACGATACGAAATCAGCCGATGCTATAACATGCGATCGGTGACTAGCAGCCGATTTCGTCGGTAGACGACCAAATCGTTAAGACTTTACGAGGATATGTTATCGAGTACAATGTAAACAGAGCAACTATTAATAGGATGTAATTGGTTTGGTAGCAAGAGGATAGTTTAATCATCAATCGAGATCCGTGAATCGGCCGATCGGATATGCGGCCGATTCTGCCATTGATTATATCGATGAATTATTTAGATCTCGTCCAAAGGTATAATGATGATCAATAAGATCATACTTAGTAACTCGGGTTCAAAAGCAGCTTTAACAGGTTTAGCATTAATTAAACATAAAACAGCTTAATGAACGTGATAAGCAATCGGCTAAACACTCCGAAAGAACAAGTAAGACAAATACAACCACACAGATCCCGAATCGACCGATCGCTCCAACAGGACAAGTCAATCGATGGCACGCGGTCGGACCAGATCTAACGACCGCGCACGCCCGGCCGATTCAGGACAAGCACAATCATAAACGTCTTAACTATGAAAGTAAGTCTACACCCTAGCCAATCGGCTGCATGCGCCTAGGACAAGTCAACTATCGCAAAGGCGGACACAGGACACGTCAACCGAATCCGCACGATCGAATCGGCCAAGATATAGAAAAATTCTCATAGCAAGCTATCGTGACTCGAACGACCAGATCCGAGTCAATCGGCGCCGTGAGCAAAGGCTGGAACGGGGAGGCGGGACAAGTCAAACTACCTCCACCACGAGCCCGGACCAGGTCAACTTGACTCATCCCGGCCGATACTCACTACGCCGATCGAAAACAGATCTGGTCGCCGGATAACTAGCAATTAAGCTATCTAATTACGAACAATGCGCCGAGAATTAGACAACATAATTACCTTGTCAAGCCAACGTATCGTCGACCGGAGCCCCGAAGATCCCCGCGAAAACAGTAAAGACTTGACGGAAAATTAGGGTTTGGCGATGCGCCGAAAGTTGTATTGGATGTGAATCGAGTTTACATGTTACATCCGAGTATGTATTTATACTCGGCACAAAGAATCCTACTCGGACCCTCTTCGGGCCGATTTCCTAACCGACTAAGATCTTTTTTTCCAAAATTAAACTATTATTTCTAATTTTACAACGTGGGCCGGGCCCATCAATGTTATGCTCATCCGTTGGCGTTGGCGCACGATTCCCGGGAGGTACGCGCCTTTTACTCTCCCAAGCGGCCATCGGCCTTCCGCTCACCGGCCTTCTTTTGACCTATAGTCGCCGACAATGGGTCCCTTGGTCAAAAACCGGCGTCAACAGGGAGACGACTATCGGCTCCGGAAGGATTGAATTGCAACAAAAGCTTTCGGCCGATCGAGTACTACGGATTGATGATGGATGAATTAGAAGATGTGGTACAAAATCGGCTGGATGCATTGGAAAAAATAGAGCAGAATAAGGCGAGGGTTGCCCGCCATTATGATAAGAAGGTTGTGCAGAAACGAGTTTAAAGAGGGCGATTTGGTCCGGAAGCTTAGGATGCCGATCGGCGTGAAGGACAATCGGTTTGGTAAATGGTCGCCTAATTGGGAAGGACCTTATTTGATTAGCCGATCGGCACCGGGTAATGCATATATTTTGAAAGAGTTAGAAGGGGAAGAATTCGGCCGAGCACTTAATGGAAAGTATTTGAAGCAGTATTATCCTAGTATTTGGATTAACTCATAGTGTTCGGCCTAAAAGAGACTACAGCCGATGTCGATGCACATCGCCTTGAGATGGCCGATATCGAGAGTATCGCCCTTAGCCCAAAATGAAAGTAAAACAGAGGAAGTCACCGATAAATTAGCCGATGTTTAAACGTCGCCTTCGGATGGCCGATATTATGGTATATCGCCCTTAGTGCAAAAAAATATTCGCAACAAATTTTGTTCAAAATCCTATGACACTAAGCATAATCGACGGCCTCGGCGCGGGACAAGAAGTCTTGGATGGCAGATATTGCGCGGGCCAGCATGGAGTCGAGTTTGGCCATGACCAACGAGGTCATCCTCGATGGGGCCGACATCGGCGTGCGCCGCGGCGACCATCTTCTCGGCCGTTTGAATTGCTTCGTCCGTCGTCTTCGTTGAGCCGCCACATCAGCCGACAAGCTGTGCAATGGTGGCTTCCAAGGCCGCCGCCGCCTCCTCCTTGAGAGCTAGCGATGCTCTCAAATCGGCAATCTCCTGGTTGATTACCCGCAGTTCATCCTGCCGATTTGAGAGTTGCTCTTGCATCTCCCGGGTCTTCCGGGCCTCCTCCTCGGAGCGCTTGATGGAGTTCTCGGCAAGTAACGCAGCTTGCTGCTGCTCCGCGTGGCGAGCCGGACGCTGCTGGGCACGAGTGAAGTCCATTTGCCGGTACTCCATGTATGCCACACGGTGCGAGCATCGCGCACATCCTCCGGGAGCTCGGTCCGGACCTCCAAGTACCGGGCCCTTATGGGGTGAGCGTCGGCCACCAAGCGATCGACCGAAGAGGCCTCGAGCCTGCGCGCGATTTCGTTCATGGTGGTAAGACCGGAGGAAGATACCAAAATCGGCGCAGGACGAGGGAAGCCGAGCGCCCGAAATACCAAGAAAAATAAAATGAAGCTAATAATCGAGAGGCAAATCAAGAAAATAAAAAGGAGATAGTAAAAACAAACCTGCGAAGCGTCGATAGGGAGCGGCCGGACGTCTATCGGCTGTGCCATTGAACCTACAGGTTCGTGTGTTCCAATCAGCTCTCGGCCGGCCGATTCCCTTTCACCAGCGGCATCCTCGGAGGCGACATCGGGCACATGGCCAGCTTGTTCAGCTTTGGCGAGCTCATCGGCGGGCTCATCGGCAGGCTCATCAACGAGCGGTGCCTACGGGAGAAGCCGCGGGCGGCTCCTGGCCGACCAATTCTTCGTCGGCAGCGGTGTCTTTGGGAGAAGCCGTGGGCGACACACGGCCGGCTTGTTCGGCTTCGGCGGCGACCTCGGGAGACGCAGGCCGATCCAAGCGAGTTAAGCTCTCCGTAAGATTTGGATCGGCCCGGCTTGGTACGACTGCCGATTCCGGAGCTACGGGGTCGGCCTTTCAGGTGTCGGCGTCCTGGCCCGTGGAGGAGTTGATAAGCGGATTGGCCTATCGGGCGTTGGTGTCCGGACCCGAGGAGGAAGAACCGCCGATTCCTGCAAAGAACTCATAGTTAGACGTGTAAAGTGAAAAGGGAATCGGCGATCATGCAATAATGACTCGACGCGGCGGTGATGGTTCATCGAAGTAATCCGGATCGGACGGGCGCGCAGGCTGCTTTAGCGGTGCGCGGTGTCGCTCGGGGCTTGAGTCGGCCCTGCGGTCGGCACATTAGCCTTCCTCTTTCGAGGGCGGCTGTTTTAGTCTTAGCCTTGCGGGTAGCTGGTGCCCTCGACTCATCGCCGCAAAAGCTTGGGCAGGGGTGCGATCGGTGAAGCCGATATTTGGAACAATTGGGCTCGGCATTAAGTATGCAATCGGCCGGCCGCCGATGCTCGGGTCGGCGGCTCCTCCGTGTCCCACCGAAAAGGAATATACAAGGGTGAGCATTTGAAGTGGCCGATTTCATTTATAAAATCGGCCTTACGAAGTAAATCGGCTACACGTACCTCGGCGAAAGCTTCGCTCAGGACCAAGCCGGAGAAGAAGGAAGCGAGTGTTCCGGCTGCGGAGGTGCCGATTCCATTCGCCCCACCGGCGGTCAAAAGACGGGTACTCCGGGCGCCGGGAAAATCCGGCTAAGTCGCCGATGACGACATCGGCGGTGCGGCCGACGAGCCAATTCCACCGAATGGCGTTGTCGACGTTAGCCCGCGCCTTTATTTGCCCCACATAGAAGAGGTCGGGAGCAACCGGCCGAGCCGAGTTGGCGGGCCGCCACCGACGGGTGGTAGAACTCATAGGAGCGAAAGCCTTGCTCCCGAGCAATGAGTCCCGTCGGCAGCGGACGAGGGCGGAGGCAGGTGGTGAAGATCTTGACCGCCTCCCCGTCGGCCGTTGGGAAGGTGGGATCGATCGGAAAAGGAGTGTCATACCCCTTCTCGAAGAAATCAATGTACGGGTACCAATCCGTACTTTCGTTGTTGAGGCCCTTGTAGAGGGCGGCGAACCAATACGCCAAGCTATCATCCGACATGGCCGCTCCCGGTACCATGGATAATGCTTCCCCGAAAGAGATACATCGGCTGGATCGGGCGTGGCCGATTCGGCATAATTGCCGGGGAAGGTGAGGACACCGAGGTCCGGATCGATGGCCTTGGTGGTATGAAGGGATAACCACATTTGGATGAACCACCAAGGGCCACCCGGGTTCTTGACCGATCGGCCGGAGCGCAACTCCACCGAAACCTGGTGAAGAAGGAGGTAGGCCGATCCCAAAAGATACTTGCCCATGGGAAGGGCATAAGCGTCGGCCGACCTATCGGCTATCGGCAGAAAATTGTTTGTGGGGCTCACGCCGACCCCACAGAAGAAGAAGTGGTCAAGCCACATGTTGAGGAAGGCAACGTGCTCGCGGCGATCGACCGTGCCGTGCCCCTTGTTGTAGGTCCGGATGTAGACCTTCCAACCCCTGGTGTCCTTAGGGTTGATCCGATGGGAGGACTTAATGCGGATGGCATCCGGGGTGGCCTCCGCCGTGATATTCAAATCGGTCAACATGACCGTGTCCGGGAGGGTCATGGTAGCCGGGCCGTGACCGAACATGAAGCAGCTTCAGGGCATCCGACCCGAGATAAGAAGCTGCCGCCGAGCAACGGTTCATTCTTGTGGTGATCGGCCGGAGAGAGTTTGATGGCGTGGGCGATGCCGATATTGGCCCAACCTTGCGGATGGACGGCCGATACCCGGTTATACCAATCACGCCATCCCGCAACGGGAGTCGGCCATGACCGAAAGCTGTTGGCCCACTCGGCCGATAAAGGAGATTGTTGCCGAAACGGAACCCGGTTCGTTTCGGCACAAATGAGATCTGTGGGGTCGGGATCGCCCATGGGGCCCAAAAAGAAGTGAGTTGGGATGTTGGATGGGATGACAACTTGGTTCCGGATCTCCTAAAAACAAGGAATAGGGCTAAAATAAGAAACGGAACGGAAAGAAGATAGATTGTGAAAATGAACAAGAACAAGAACGCGAAGAAAGATTGCAAAGGAGGAAAAGAGGGTGCTCGAATATACATTACCTCCGGAACGGCGTTGGTGGTGGCGACGACGCGGCCGGCGGCGGCGGCAGCAGCAGCAGCAACAGCAGGATTCATGGTCACCGGAAGAGAAAACGACGGCGGCGCGGTGGGAAGTTGAAAAGGCTCGAAAGGCAAAGGTCGCTAGAACAGGGGAAGATGAAAGCCAAGGAGAAGAAACAGATGGGAAATGACCGGGGGTGACCCCGGGTTTTATGGAGAGGTGACGGGCGATAAAACCGGCGCGATAAAAGAGGATAAATCAGTCCGACGCATGCGTTGCATACCCCGGACTGGGGGACATGTGTTGACGCCGGTTTTTGACCAAGGGACCCATTGTCGGCGACTATAGGTCAAAGAGGGCCGGTGGGCGGAAGGCCGACGGCCGCTCGGGCGAGTAAAGGGGCGTCCCTCCCGGGAATCGTGCGCGGACGCCAACGGAAGAGCATAACATTGATGGGCCTGGCCCACGTTGTAAAATTAGAAATAATAGTTTAATTTTGGAAAAAGATCCTAGTCGGTTAGGAAATCCGCCCGAAGAGAGTCCGAGTAGGATTCTTTGTGCCGGGTATAAATTTGTACTCGGATGTAACATCGTAAACTCGATTCACATCCAATACAACTTTCGGCGCATCGCCAAACCCTAATTTCTGTCAAGTCTACTATTTTCGCGCGGGGATCTTCGGGGCTCCGGTCAACAATAAGTTGGCTTGATAAGGTAATTATGTCGTCTAGTTTCTCGGCGCATTGTTCATAATTAGATGGCTTAATTGCTGGTTATCCGGCGACTAGATCTGTTCTCGATCGGCGTAGTGAGTATTGGCCGGGATGAGTCAAGTTGACCTGGTCCGGGCTCGTGGTGGATGTAGTTTGACTTGTCCTGCCTCCCCGTCCCAGCCTTTGCTCATAACGTCGATCGGCTCGGATTTGGTCGTTCGAGTCACGATAGCCGCTATGAGAATTCCTTTACATCTTGGCCGATTCGACTATGCAGATTCGGTTGACGTGTCCTGTGTTTGCCTTTGCGATAGTTGACTTGTCCTAGGCGCATGCAGCCAATTGGCTAGGGTGTAGATTTACTTTCATAGTTAAGGCGTTTATGATTGTGCTTGTCCTGAATCGGCTAGGCGTGCGCGGCCGTTAGACTCGGTCCGATCGCGTGCCATCGGTTGACTTGTCCTGTTGGAGCGATCGGTCGATTTGGGATCCGTGTGGTTGTATTTGTCTTACTTGTTCTTTCGGAGTATTTAGCCGATTGCTTATCATGTTCACTAGCTGTTTTATGTTTAAATTAGTGCCAAATCTGTTAGAGCTGCTTTTGAACCCGAGTTATTAGTATGATTTTATTGATCATTACTATACATTCGGATAAATCTAAATAATTTACTGCTATAATCAATGGCAGAATCGGCCGAATACCCAATCGGCCGATTTATAGATTTGATTGATGATTAAACTTTCTTCTCGCTATCAAACTGATCACATCCCATTAATAATCACCCTGTTTACATTTTATTCGATAATGTATCCTTGCTAAGTTGATCGCTTACCGACGAAATCGGCTGCTAGCCCCCGATCGCATGTTATAGCATCGGCCGATTTCGTATCGTTTGTATCACGATTCGTTTGCCTAGCATTTAATACATAAATGAATGGGCCGTGCTGTTCCTCGTCGATGGCCGATTCTCGTCCATATTACACCATGATCGGCCATGATCGTACATCGGTCTATCCGGGCCGATGACCTGGAATTTTACACCTTTTATTGTCTTTGTTGGTTTGCAGGAAAACCATCCGCACGCACCGGTGCATACGAACATCGGCGAGCTGAGCCGGTCCGTTGGGAGCACGGGACTCGCGTCGGCCGGGGTTTCGGTGGACTCTCCGGACAACGGTGTGTCGGCGACTTTTAACGTCAACACCTCCGGAACACCACACCGCAAGTAGGGTTTCAGCCTCGTACGGCATGCCACCTCACCTATGGCCTGGCAAGGACAATGCAAATGCAAGTACCGGTGCAACCCAGCCAGGCAAGGAGGATGACAGTGACCCCAAGAAGTCGGTAACGGAGGAAGGCGACGGACAAGATGTACAACAGCCGACTTCGAGTTAGGGGCAGCAATCAATGTGGCAGCGGCCCCGCGGATGGCACGGCAGCCCAATTTGTTCTACGTACCAAATACCGGCCCGAGTAGAATTGAGAACTCACCCACTATAGTACGGCCGATATCCGGTATTCCACGACCAACCGCATCGGTTGGAGGACGAGGATTCATGATCGGACGGCCGATCCAATCGGCCATGAATTATGGAATCGCTCCGCAAACACCGTTCTCGGCTACCGGCACTGGGATTTCCGGGAGCGGCCAGTTGATACACCCGACCGGGGACAGCCCAACACCGCTTATATGACAGGGGCCGGATCAGCAATCTGCTGGACCCAATGATATGAATAGCCTCATGGCTAAGATCGCCGATATGATGAAAGATCGGTTCGATTTGAAGCCCAAGGAGAAGAGTGCATTGTATCGGCGACCTTACCCCGATCGGATGGATTCCGTGGCTTTACCCAATAAGTATAAAATTCCTGAGTTTTCCAAGTTTTCCGGGCAAGATAACACATCAACTATGGAGCACATCAGCCGGTATGACGCACGAGCTTGGTGAGGCGTCTACTCGGGAGGCTTTACGGGTTCGGCTATTCCCACTGTCATTGTCCGGATCGGCCTTTTCATGGTTTGCTTCGTTGTCACCTGGTTCTATTCAGAGTTGGGCCGATCTCGGAGAAAAGGTTTCACTCGTACTTCTTCACGGGCATTACCGAGCTTAGTTTGTCCGTTTTAATGGCAGTGAAACAGAAATCGGGGGAATCAATGACCGATTATATACGAGAGGTTCAGGACTACGAGAGGACGATGCTACAATCTGAACCCGACAGAGCAACAGTTGGCCGAGATCGCTTATGCGGGGCTATTCTCCAACATCAAAGAAAAGTTTACCCCACATGAGTTTGATGGGCCGGCACAGCTGACACGCAGGGCGATCGGCCAGGAAGAGAATCTCCAGCTCACCAGGAATCGGCGGTATCGGGTAGCTTATGCTGATTTCGACAGATGAAGATGATGAAGAAGGAATTAATGCAGTTGAGTGGACTAATAACAAACGGCCGATATTTTCTCCGCATGTCAATCCTAAGGAGAGAAAATATGATTTTGATTTATCTAAGGCCGACGAGATATTTGATCAGCTGCTGCGTGGAAAAGAAAATCCAGCTTTCACCTCATCACAAAATTCCTACGCCGAGGAATTGAAGAAAATGGCTAAGTGGTGCAAGTGGCATGGAAATTCACATCATAACACCGTTGATTGTTATGCTATGAGAGATGAGATCCGGAAGGCGGTTGACAAGTGGGGTATTGCGAGCAGTGATGTAAAGAAGAAGATGAAAGTTGATGGGCACCCTTTCCCGGCTAATACGATGTACATCAATACCATCGGCGGTGGATCAGCTGGTTTCATACGCCGATATGAGAGGAAGAGAGAAAGGGAAGAAAGAGATCAGATGGCCCATGAACAGGAATCTATCGGTCAAAGTCAGCGAGTACGAGCAAGGCGTGATCCGCCGAGAAGATTTTGACCCACACCGGGATTGTCCTTTCTTTCGATCTGCTGGGACCAAAACATGAAGCTTCCATCTATCGAGAACCGCCCGAGTGCACCGGCCGGAAAGAGTATCGTGATGGCGGGTCATCAAGTTACCGAGGACGGCCGATTGGTCGCAACTACGAATCACAACAATCGGCCCCCGGAAGAGCGATCGGCTATGATCACCGATATGATGAACGAAGATACGTAGTGCCAAAGAGAACCTCCGTTCACGATCGGCTGGGGCCAATCAATGATGAAGAAGAGTTTGATTACCAATACCATGAAGATTCGAGAGGTGATCAAACCGAGAACGAAGGACAAGTGGTGCCCCGGTGGTTTGCTCAGCGAGAACCCAAAAGAGGAGGCTTCAAAGAATGCGTTGTCGAGAAATCAAGGGCGGACGGCATCATAATCATAGAGATGACCAAGATGATGAGCCCAAGCCCAAGAAGCAATGGAGGCCGAAAGTGCGGTCTCGGGTGGTCCAGTCGAAGCCGCGGTGAATATGATGTCACCGATGCCCGGGATTGTCGGATCGGCCAATGAAAATTCGGGTGAAGAAGAACCGGTTGGGGAGACTTCGAGAGATTACGTGGACGCCGGAATCGGCGGTATTTGATAAGCCGATAAACTCGATCATTTGCACCTTAAGGCATTATACATTAGCGGCTACGTCAATGGGTCGCCGATGAGGAAAATGTTGGTCGACGGAGGAGCAGCGGTCAATGTCATGCCGATTACTACATACCGCAAGCTCGGGAAGACGCCGGAAGAAATGATGAGGGCTAATCCGACGCTCAAGGATTACAGCGGGAGAAGCCAAGATGTGCGTGGGGCCGCAATAATGGAGATCACTGTGGGCAGCAAAACCATACCCACCACTTTTTCATCATCGACGGGAAAGGTGCATACACAACTTTGTTGGGGAGGGACTCGGATTCATGCCAATTGTTGCATCCCATCAACCATGCACCAGTTGTTTGATTCAATGGGTCGGCAACAAGGTCGAAATCGTGCGGGCCAATAAGTCCGTAACCATTGCAACCGCCGATTTCGAGTTTGCTGGTCTAGAGAGCTTGCCTTGTTTATCGGGCACATATTGGGATGCGGAGGCCATAAACATCACGGATGACGGAGTTATCGTGACCGGGAGTCGGTACCCCCGGCTGCTCCGATGGGCCCCACAGGAGAATTGGCGGACAATCGGCCGATCGATACGCGCACCGAGGATATGATGAGTCGGCCGATTAACGAGACAGAAGATGGGAAATTAGGTCACGGTTTTGTGTCGGCCGACGAGTTAGAAGAGGTAGATATAGGGGATGGAGACAAGCCTCGGCCGACATATATTAGCAAGAAATTGTGTAAAGAAGTAAGAGATGAATTAGTGGCCTTATTGGAAGAATTTAAAGATTGTTTTGCCTGGGATTATAGCGAGATGCCCGGACTCGACCGATCGATCGTTGAACATCGGTTGCCCACCAAACCCGGATATCGGCCATATAAGCAGGGGGCTCGGAAAATTGACCCTAGGTATTATGAAGCCGTCAAAGAAGAAATTATCGGATTATATGAAGCCGACTTCATTAGGCCATGCCGATATGCGGAGTGGGTTTCCAGTATTGTGCCGGTGGAAAAGAAAAATGGAAAGATGCGGGTCCGCATTGACTTCAGAAATTTGAATAAGGCAACTCCGAAAGATGAGTACCCAATGCCAAACGCCGATTTGTTAGTTGATGCAGCCGCCGGCAACAAAATTTTGAGCTTTATGGATGGAAATGCTGGGTACAATCAGATTTTTATGGCCGAGGAAGATATATCGAAGACGGCGTTCGGATGCCCCGGAGCGTTGGGACTATATGAGTGGGTTGTCATGACCTTCGGACTAAAAAATGCTGGTGCTACATATCGAGAGAGCCATGAATTTTATATATCACGATTTGATCGGCCGATTGGTGGAAATTTATATTGATGATGTCATGGTGAAATCAAAATCGGTTGGAAGTCATGTGGCTGATCTCGGAGAAGTGTTGAAGAGGACAAGACAATACGGCTCGAAGATGAACCCGCTCAAGTGCGCGTTTGGCGTCTCGAGTTGGACAATTTCTCGGGGTTTATTGTGCATGAAAAGGGAATAGAAGTCGGCCCTAAGAGTATTGATTCTATCCGAAAGCTGGAACCACCGACGAACAAGTGTTGGTATTTCTTACGTCACGAATAAATCCGCAAGCGCACGGAATACCGTTGTAGCACTTCACCGGGAGTATTCCAAGGTATCGTATTTATATCCGCGAGGGAACGGAGTATTTCTGCAACAAGGTTAGTTTACCCAAGGACAACCAAGACAACGTAGCAAAATAGGGTCGAGAGGGTGACTCTTATCTATTTATCCTTTAAAGGTAGACGAACGCAAGCTAGACTTGTTTACTTCGGGCACCGTCTTAGGCTTGGTCTGCCAAGCCACTCCGGTCTACGAAAGCTCTACTATGTACCCGAACGTGGAGGGTTCCTTTGGATGACAGGGCTGTCACTTCCTGCCACCTACCTCTACAAACCGTGGGGCACACAGCAAACAAAGGCGATCTCCGGCCTAGACACCACGTCTATGCTATTGACCGCTACTCTAGCCTCGGCCTAGAGCTGAGTTCGGAAAGCTAGAGCACTTCTTGCGAAGCGATGATCCCGTAAACAAGTATAACAAGAATTACGTCTAACAAAGATATGTCACGATAGATAAGTAGATCACCACGTATAAATCACCTAAAAGAGTGTTTACACGCCAAGGTAAAAGGAAAGGAAATACTACTCCACTTTATAAAAGGGAGGAACACTCCTTCCTTTTCCTTGCCCTCTCTCCTATTCTACTAAGATACAAGAGGCCCTTGGCCTAAGGATGAGAATTTTGTCTTCTATCTTGATGTTGGTGGTGTGTTGAGAGAGGGGGTGTAGCCCTTTATTTATAGCCTTGGAAGGTCGGCAATTTGGAGGCGGTTCCGGACGTCGGTGGCATTAATTGCAGGTGGAACCGACCTCCGGACGTCGGTGACAAACCGCCGAGAGAAAGATGGGCCGGGGGGTCCACCGGCGGTTCGGCCGAACCCACTAGGGTGGTTCGGCCGAGCCGGCCGGACTCCCCGGGCCTGGTTCTTCTCCGGTGCCTTCCTCTGGCTGTGTAATGGCCCAATCCACTTGCTTGGTTTGATGTTGAGGCTCTGTTTTGTGGTTTTGGGCTTTTGGACTATATTCTTTAGTCCGGGGAAAATCCGTCGATTGCAAAGTCCATGTTTCGTGCATGTTTTCCCTGTTTTCATATGAATTGCACCTGCATTCATAATTTCACCAAGACTAGTGGAAATTGTTAGAAATAAACCCTATGTCTACTCTTGGTGATGGTGTTTGGTTCGGAAAGGTGCAATATGTTGACGGTAAAAATAGACCATAAGGACCGTCAACAAGACCCCCACACTTAGCTCTTTGCTCGTCCTCGAGTAAAGCTTGTGAGCATAAGGCGGGAGCATACTTCTCATGGTATGATGCTAGCATACAAGTTATTCCAAGCCATACCTGCACCTGTGAACTTTGATGTGTCTACCATGTAATCTTGGGCGGTTTGAGGAATGGAACGGTCGTGATTCGAGTCATCGTAGCCACCTCTGCTGAGTCACTTGGGTTTTTTTTTTTTTTTTTTTTTTTTTTTTTGAATAATTTTCAAAAGTGAAAACATAGCTCATACTCCTCGAATGATAGCTCTCAAATTGCTCGATGTGTATGATTCCTCACCAAGGCATTGGAATTGCCTCTTTTTATCCTACTTCTACAAAAGGCTTTATGTGGAGCTTGGTAGGGAATGAAAGAGAGGCATACTTGCATCACATATTTTTGCCGAACCAAAAGAGTGGATCCATGGAGAATGCAAGTCATACAATCCTGATCAAGATGTGCATGTGTGTATAATGGTAGCGAGGTGGAAAGCATACTCCTTTTTGTATTCCTTCTCTCTCTCTCTTTTCAGATTTTTGAGGAGGACATGGCTAGTATTTTTTTCTTTCTTTCTCTCTTTTTTTTTTTTTTTTTTTTTTTAACATTATCCCTCTTTTCATTTTCAACATGCTCTACTTTTGTATGAGCAGGGATTATTCTTTCTCTTGCATAGCCATGTCTCCGATGATAACTTGAGAGAGGAAGGTAATAATGTGGAGTATTTATTTTGGTGGATGGATGGGCGTATTGCTTGACTTCCGAGTGTAGAAGCTTAGTGTGAGGTGGAGTGTACGTGATCTTGATCATGAGAGTATAACAAGCTTCTCACTAGGGTCACACAATTTTGATAAAGCTCAATGCAATGACAAGCAGCATATGTGTGTAGGCTTTGCAATGTGATCAACATATGGCTTTGGTGGGAATATAAGATCATTGAGGAGCATGAAGCTATAAATTTTAAATTTTTCAAGATAAATACCCAATTACTCTATGCGGGAGGAGCAAGATTCATCTTATCCAACCATATCACATTCGCCAACAACTTAGATAAACATGGGTTCCTATGAGATTGGTGTTCACAAGCAACGAGCATATGATGCGAGGAATAAAGAGTATGCGAGGCCAACCGTCTAGAAGCATGTAGTTTGAGGGAACAATAACGTTCATTTTATTCTTGAGTTAAATTTTAGTGATTGGCTCAAAAGGTTGGTTTAACTCATGAATTGGAGAGATAGAGTAGTGGGGTAGAATGCGCAAACCATCGCCTTGGGTGAAGTGGAGGCCAAGTGGACCATAGGATATTTGATCGAACCAAAGGTTCGGCCAAACCTTGCTTTCTTGTCCCGATGGCTCCACCTTCTTTTGTGTCGATTAGTGCGATGTTGTGCATCATGTTGGTGGGGAGATCTCAAATATGTGCGTGATGAAGAACTCAAGAGATCTCCCCCCACACTTGTTCTTGTATCTGCTTTATTTATTCGAAACAAACAAAAACAAAGCGAAGACAAAGAGGACTCTACCGGGGTTAAAGACCGGGAGCCTAGATTTAGTGAATTAAACTTTAGGTGCCTTATGTGTTTGAAACAAAAGAGAGATGAAGCACCTTACTTATTATTTCTTTTTCAAGTGTTATTTGATTTTTCATTTTATAATTTTTATTTTATTTTGACATTTTCAAGGTGGAAGAAAAAGGATGCAAGTTGCGATACAAGTTACCTTTGTGGGGGAGGGAACCTCCCCACACTTGTTCTTTTGCTCATGGCGTTTGATTTGGGGTTGAACCCAATGTGATTGTGGAAGGCCTTTGTGCGGTGTGGCTGTGATGTTGGTGCAATGTTTTGGTGGGGAGATCTCGAACATGTGCGTGATGAAAACTCGAGAGATCTCCCCCCACACTTGTTCTCTGCACCTGAGAATCCTGCCAAAAACACTACTCCTGCAAGCAATTTCCTCCAACTCGGAGAGGCAAGGTTAGCTCTCGGAGCACATACAAACAAGGTCCGGGTTAGATGACCGGACCTCATTTGTACAGCCGAGGAAGAAAGGCACAAGCATGTCATGTGGACCATGTTTGAGTGCGATCATGGGCAAGATATTCCTCGTTGATAAAAAACAACTTGAGGCTTAGTGATATGAAAACTTGAAACAGTGTAAGCCCCAACTCTAGGAGTGATATGATAAAACAACGAGGTGCACTCAAGAAGTCCTAATTGCTTGGAAAGTTCTTAACCATTCATGCATTGCATAGGAGGGATTTTGATATCGTTAACCATGGCGAGAGGATTCTAAGCTCATTCCTCATACGAGATATGTCTATGATTGCTTTGAGGAACACAAGTCATAGCAAGCCAACCATGCATCAAGCACAAGAAGGAATATGATTCATTGCCAATGAGCATGCTTGTGAAGATCGGGAGTTTGTAGGCTCAAAGTTTGATAAGCAATGCTTATGAAAGCCTAGTAGATAGCAAGGATGTATGCATGAAGGGTGATACTCCCTATGGGAGAACCAAAGGGTAGTACCATTGCCTAACTACTACAAGGATGCATGGAAAATCATGTGGTAAGTAGGTGGGAGCCATACTCACCCACACGAATAAAAACCATATCACCCTTGGGCTTCCAATTATTAGCAAAGAATGTGGTCATACCTTTGTTGTGCGAGAGATATCGAATTGAAGTTGTAGGCTTGTTCCTTCATTTCGCACACCACGACAAGGTTGGTGTCGAAAAGGAGTCTTGACATGTTGTTTTCATCAAGGTCCTCCTCCATGGGATCTTCGTGAGGCTCTTCATGCCAACCTTCTCACATTAGGCATGAGCTCAATGGAGGGGACGAGTATGTGTCACGTCGGGGGTGACTTGTGCTTGAACTTGTCGCCTTTTTCAACGTGTTGATGAGCTGATTATTGGCCTTTCTCCTGGCTGCACATAAGAGCAAGAACACAAAAGCGAACTCGAGCACGGGTTATGTTAGTGAAAACCAAATGGATTTCCCGTCGGTTGCCTTTGCAAGGATTTTTTTTTTTTCGCAACTTAATTTATTAAACAAATAGAAAAGAAGAGAAAGGGAAACCGTTTTCTTAACTTCCAGACGAAAAGCCAAAATGGTTTGTCTCAAAATTGTTTTTCTTTGAGAATAAATTTCTAAAAAAAAAAAAGAAGAGTTGGAGACGATCGAAGATGGAAGAAGTTTATTTTTGAAGGACTCCAACTATGCAAATAAGAAAACCAAAGAGAAAATCTTTTTCTTAAACTTGAGACAAAATATCGTGGAAAATTGGGGAAATGCGAGAGCAAGAATTTAGCTTTTAAGGGTGCTTGAATGCAGAAGGGATGAAATTGAAGAATTCAAACACCCTTGCATCCAAAAAGAAATAAAGTTTAACTTGGTCAACAGCCCCATAATGGCTATAGGCTTTAAAGTCAAGGGGGTTGTGCCAAAATTCCATCAAAACTTTTGCTCAAAGCATTTTCCAAAAGGTTGGGTCGAGTTAAATTTTACCAAACTTATTCTCTCAGATTTTATTTTTTTTTTCAAGGAGAAAAAAAAAGAACAAAATAGGAGTTGGAGAATGATTCCAACAAGGAGGGAGTTTATTTTGGAGAAACTCCAATTATTCAAATGGAAAAACCAAAAGGAGAAAGAGAAGGAAAAATCTTTTTCTTGAACTTGGGGCAAACAATAAAAATTCTCGGAAAATGCAAGAGTAAGAATTTTGGAAGAGAGTGCTTGAGTGGAGTGTAAGTGAAGGCACGAAGCACTCTTGAAAACCAATATAATGAAATGAAGTCCATTTTTGGTTGACAACCCCATGATGGCTATGTGTTAGAAAGCCGAGAGGGAGTTGTGCCAAAATTCCTCCAAAATTTTGCTCAAAGCATTTTTCATAAAAAGATTGCCTCAAACTCATTTTCCAATACAAAAAGGTTTGAAGAATCCCAAAATGGTTTGGAACAATTCAAACATGCAGAAAGCAAATATGCAAGGAATGCGGTGTACTGGTGGGAAAACAAACATGCATGTGAAGAACAAATGGTTTGCATTTATATATATATATATATATATATATTTTTTTCACCAGTAAATCAGAAAAAATCCGAATATGCATGTTGAGGAGAAAATCAAATATGGAGGAAGCAAATATGAGATAACTACCGATTATCCTATCGGCAAGGGCATCATCATTTTAAGTCCGATGAGCAAGACTTTTCTCCATCATCATGATTTGTCAATAAAGTCCCGGAGAAGGACCTGCAAGGTTAGTGCCAACAATATACAAGCACGATATTTGCAATATTTATGATAAACAAAAGTATCTACAACCATCCTAAAGAACATATAGCAAAACAAGGCACCAAGGTGGTTGTGGGCAGCAGAAGTGGTGTTGGCACTAACGAGGCATTGACCCTAGAGATTCATGATGTGAGCATGTGTCATGTGGTTGTTCAAAGAAGAAGCTCCCATGCTCATTCAAAGATTCCTCTTTAGATTCTAGAGTCGATGCCTCATGAAATTCCATGGCCCAAGGTTTGTTTTCAAAAAGTTCTTGATCATCATCAAGAACGGTGCGTGAAGGGCCGAGAGGAAAAGGCTCAAATGGTGAAGAGGACCGTTTGGGTTCATAGGCATAAAAGGTTTCGTCAAACTCATCCTCTTCATGGGTGGAAAACTTTGCATCCTCATATAATGAAGGCTCGAGCGATCGGGTTCGGGATATGAACTTCACTTGCTCAAGTGGTTCATGATTGTGATGAGGATTCTCCAAAGGATTTTGAGTGGTGGTGGTGGTGAAAACGGTTTTCCCATGATTCTCCGTCATATCCTCCTTATGAAAAGGGTTTTTAGGAGGATCGGGAGGAGAAGGAGGTGGCGTCTTTACCCATGTGTAATTCGAGGTGTTTCCAAAATTTTCAAAAATTTCTTCCTCAAACTCAAAAGGGAACTCAAGAGGTTCATCTTCCTCTATCATTGCTCTTGTGTTAGATGAGGACTCGAGTGTTGGGTCTACCTTTGTAGGCACCAATTGTTGTGTTTCTTGCACAACGAGTTCTTCATCTTTTGACTTCGGCTCAACGAGTAAGTCAGCGGAAAAAGGTGTGTTTTCCACAATTCGATCCAAAAGTTCGTGTGCTTCCGCTATGGTCTTATGAGAAAAAGACCCACCCGCGGCCGTGTCAAGATAAAGTGCGGTATCGTTGCTCAATCCCGAATAAAAGTGTTGTAATAAAACGGGTTCGGGGAGCAATAATTCTGGTCCGGAGTCCGTTAGAGAACAGAACCGAATCCATGACGCACTTAAGGTTTCCTTTTCTTCTTGTCGAAAGCCTATTATTTCCGCTCGTAGAGAAGTGATACGAGATACGGGGAAGAATGCTAGACAAAATTTGTCTCGCAATTCTTTCCAATCACCGTTCACTCTCTTAGCGGTGTAAGTGTACCATTGCTTCGCCTTCTCATTGAGAGAGAAGGGAAACAACTTCCACTTCAATGTTTCTTGTGTCATGCCATGGATCAATCGGCATGAACACAAATGTTCAAACTCTCGCAAGTGTTCATAAGGATTTTCATGTTTAAAACCCGAAAAGGATAAACCTCTAATCATCGAAATGTAATCGGGGAAGAACTCATAGCCAGGTGAAGAAATAGGTTGTGATGATGATGGTGGCTCTAAGAGTTCACCCCGTGGAGTGGAGAAAGATTGGATGGTTGGGTGTGACTCCATGATATGTTTTTGTGAAATTTTGAATGTAAGGAAAAAATAAAAACAGAACGGTAAGTAAGATAGATTACGAGGGCAAACCTGATTCGTTACAAAGATAACAACCGTTCCCGGCAACGGCGCCGGAAATGCTTGTTGGTATTTCTTACGTCACGAATAAATCCGCAAGCGCACGGAATACCGTTGTAGCACTTCACCCGGGAGTATTCCAAGGTATCGTATTTATATCCGCAGGGAACGGAGTATTTCTGCAACAAGGTTAGTTTACCCAAGGACAACCAAGACAACGTAGCAAAATAGGGTCGAGAGGGTGACTCTTATCTATTTATCCTTTAAAGGTAGACGAACGCAAGCTAGACTTGTTTACTTCGGGCACCGTCTTAGGCTTGGTCTGCCAAGCCACTCCGGTCTACGAAAGCTCTACTATGTACCCGAACGTGGAGGGTTCCTTTGGATGACAGGGCTGTCACTTCCTGCCACCTACCTCTACAAACCGTGGGGCACACAGCAAACAAAGGCGATCTCCGGCCTAGACACCACGTCTATGCTATTGACCGCTACTCTAGCCTCGGCCTAGAACTGAGTTCGAAAGCTAGAGCACTTCTTGCGAAGCGATGATCCCGTAAACAAGTATAACAAGAATTACGTCTAACAAAGATATGTCACGATAGATAAGTAGATCACCACGTATAAATCACCTAAAAGAGTGTTTACACGCCAAGGTAAAAGGAAAGGAAATACTACTCCACTTTATAAAAGGGAGGAACACTCCTTCCTTTTCCTTGCCCTCTCTCCTATTCTACTAAGATACAAGAGGCCCTTGGCCTAAGGATGAGAATTTTGTCTTCTATCTTGATGTTGGTGGTGTGTTGAGAGAGGGGGTGTAGCCCTTTATTTATAGCCTTGGAAGGTCGGCAATTTGGAGGCGGTTCCGGACGTCGGTGGCATTAATTGCAGGTGGAACCGACCTCCGGACGTCGGTGACAAACCGCCGAGAGAAAGATGGGCCGGGGGGTCCACTGGCGGTTCGGCCGAACCCACTAGGGTGGTTCGGCCGAACCGGCCCGGACTCCCCGGGCCTGGTTCTTCTCTCGGTGCCTTCCTCTGGCTGTGTAATGGCCCAATCCACTTGCTTGGTTTGATGTTGAGGCTCTGTTTTGTGGTTTTGGGCTTTTGGACTATATTCTTTAGTCCGGGAAAATCCGTCGATTGCAAAGTCCATGTTTCGTGCATGTTTTCCCTGTTTTCATATGAATTGCACCTGCATTCATAATTTCACCAAGACTAGTGGAAATTGTTAGAAATAAACCCTATGTCTACTCTTGGTGATGGTGTTTGGTTCGGAAAGGTGCAATATGTTGACGGTAAAAATAGACCATAAGGACCGTCAACAACAAGACGAAGCTCCAATCCTCGATCGGCAAGATTAATTTTATTAGGCGATTTATCTCAAACTTGTCCGGTCGACTTGATGTGTTTACGCCATTGTTGAAACTCGAGCCAATCAAGAATTTCGGTGGGAGCCGATCCATCAAAAGGCTTTAGAAGATATCAAGAAATATTTGGTGTCCCCACCGATAATGGTTCCGCCAAAGTCAGGCACACCCTTTAAGTTATATTTATCGGCCGATGATAGGTGCATCGGCTCAGCATTGACTCAAGAACAGGAGGGAAAAGAGCGGGTCATATTTTATCTCAGCCGCAAATTGATTGATGCAGAAACACGGTATCCAGAGGTGGAAAGGTTATGTCTCTGTCTGTATTTTTCATGCACAAAATTAAGGCATTATCTGTTGGCCGAAGAGTGTATCTGTCGTTTGCCAAGCCGATGTCGTAAAATATATGCTATCGGCTCCGGTCCCCAAAGGTCGGTTGGGCAAATGGATGTTGGCAATTGCGGATTTTGATTTAGGCTATGAATCGGCCAAAGCAGAAAAGCACAAGTATTGGCTGATTTAATAGTGCAACACGGTGAACACTCGGCCGGATACGTTGAACCGGTGCCATGGATGGTGTTCTTTGATGGTTCGATTTGCAAGGAAGGAAGTGGAATCGGCTTGGTTGTTGTGTCGCCTCGGGGGCAATACGTGGATACTTGTTGACGGTCGTTACGGACCAATTTCGACCGTCAATTAGTCAAATAAATGAGAAGGACTAGGCATGTCTTGCATGCATTTTACTTAGAAATAACCTAGTTCCACGTGTACCTCTAGATTTTTAGTGTGCAGGTGGAAAATGATGAATTCCGGGCCCCGAGGCGACAAATCAACACTTTTACAAAACTTCCACTTCGCCGCGGGAATCAACTCCAAGATAAAAGGCCAACGACCACGAAATCCAACACAAATAAGGCCTCACGCACCTGGATCAAAGACCAACATCCGGTGGGGGAGCCAACCGCCAAAGCCCAGCCCGGGAGGGGCCGGTGGCGGTTCGGCCGAACCAACAAGGCGGTTCGGCCGAACCGTCATGGTGGCCCCCTGGCCCACTTTTCTCCGGCGGTTTGCCCACCGCCTCCGGAGGTCGGTTCCACGCGCATTAAATGCCACCGACCTACGAAACCGCCTCCGGGAGCCGACCTTTCAAGCCTATATAAGGAGGGGTACCCCCCTCCTTAACACACACAACAACACAAGGATCATTCTCTCCTCACACTAGAAGTTTAGAGGCTTTCTAGGTAGTGCTAGGCTTAGTAGTGGGCTGCCTCATTGCTCCCAAAGTCTTGTGGAAAATTGGGTATAGCTCTTGTATCCTCTCTTTATGAGACTTGATCTTTTATATATGGAATACTTTCGTTCATATCCTTGTCATGAGCTTTATAGAGTAGTCATGATCTTGTTTGATCGTTCATCGTTCGTTCATATGAGTTCGTCGTTCGTTCTTCGTTCTTCATTAATAGAAGATGAACTCATATCGAATGTTCTTCGTTCGTTCATACTTGATCACCGATTACTCCTGATCTTACTTGATTAATTGCCGTTCGTCGCTCATTCTTGAGCGACAGACGCTTCTACATGACTTAGTGCTAGCTTTGATCCTTTCGTCTAGCGTATGCTAGTTAGGCTAGTGTTCTTATGAATAGGCTTCGGGTTCATCGTCCCGCAAGGGTGCTCTAGATTTACCACCATGTCGGTGCCTCGAGGGATCTAGAGTTGTGGTTAGTGACGCCGGCACGGTGCTTGGGGTTATCTACCCACCGTTGAATGTGCTTCGTGTCCCACGGTTTGTAGAGGTAGGTGACAAGAAGTGACAGCCTTGTCATCCAAAGTAATCCTCCACGTTCGGGCATGGCATAGGAGTCTAAAAAGCCGGAGTCGCGAGGCGGACCTCGCGTAAGACGGATCTCCCGATGATGCCTAGGCATTAGACGCTTGCTTGCGCTTGCATGATCTTGGATGTTAGGTAGAAGCTGCGCACTCATATGAATGTTGTATCATTAGGAGTAGTGGTCTGCTAGTCTAGTTTAGCTTTATCTAGGATCGCCTCTATCCCTTTTATAAGAGAATGCATCGCCTTGGTGTGTGTCACACTATCCTCAACTTATTGCTCCTAACCCCTGCATTGGAATGTGAATACTTCATCATTCTTTTGTAACACCATGAACATAAGTACTCTTATCAACCATGTCTTCCTTTGGGAAAATATAAATACGATACCCTTGAATACTCTCGGGTGAAATGCTACAACGGGTTATCCGTCCGCTTGCGGATATTCATGACCCACCTTATAATACATATCTAGTACTTGTACTTGGATGTGGATTATTTGGTTAAATAGTGCAAGTGACTTAAACCCTTGGCTCTCCCGCGGTCACGTGTTTCTTTCCGCGTGACCTTAAGAGATGCCAACAAGCATTTACGGCGCCGTTGCCGGGAAGACATTGGTTAATAAGAATACAATGAATGTTCATGATTACACTTGATGATGATTTAATCATTGCCCTTGCAGGCTAACCTTGATCTGTTTTCTCTCAAAGGTGAAAACGAGGATAGTGCATGCGTGGATTCGACTTGCCGGAAAACTTCGTTGATAATCCCGAGGCTCTTGCGAGAAAGACTCGACCTCGCGTCGTTGTCTCTCCTCAAGAACCCACGACAAGCGAGCCCGCATCTTCCGCACCATCAACCTCAACACTCATGGCTGAAAGGACCCTTCGTGACTACTCTGCGCCCTCCGTCGCCAATGTGCCCATTGGGCCCAACGTCGACGGCTGGTGCTGCAGGACTTGACATCAAGTCCAGCCTCATCACTATGGTGCAAGCCATTCCCTTTTGTGGAAAGGCCTCCGAGGACGCCAACTCTCATCTCCAACAGTTCCTGGAAATATGCAACACATCAGCCACGGCCGGAGCCAACCAAGATGCTATCAAACTCCGCTTGTTTCCCCTATCCCTCCTTGGGAAGGCGAAACGGTGGTTTTATGCCAATCGTGCAAGCATTGACACTTGGAACAAATGTTCCACGGCGTTCCTCGCCAAGTTTTTCCCGATGGGCAAAACCAATGCCCTTCGTGGAAGAATTGCAAGTTTCCAGCAAGCGACAAACGAATCCATGCCCGAGGCATGGGAAAGGCTTCAAGAATACATTCTGGCCTGCCCTCACCATGGGATGGAGGAATGGCTCATTCTTCAACACTTCTACAACGGGTTGACACCAACAACCCGTGGACATATGGATGCCGCTGCTGGAGGAGCCTTCTTCTCCAAAACTATTGCCCAAGCAAAAGAACTCATAGAGAAGATGGTCTCCAATCAAGGGTGGAGCGATGATCGACTCCAAACACGCGCAAGAGGCGTACACCCTGTCAAGGAGGTGGACATGCTGTCCGCCAAGGTTGACCTCCTCATAAAACGCTTGGACGAACACAACGCAAATGGTGGTGTTCATGCATTGGACTCACACATGACGTGTGAGGAGTGCGGGAACACTGGCCATATGGGGAAGGATTGCCCCCATACCCATGAAGAGGTGTTCTACATGAACAACAACAACGGGTATCGTCCAAACGGAGGACAAGGGTACAACCAAAACCGACCATCATATCAAGGAGGTAACAATTTTTCTGGCTTTAACAATAATCAACCTTCCTTGAAAGATTTGGTTTATGGCCAAGCTAAAATTAACGAATCTATCAACAAAAAGCTTGCTGCCAATGATAAAGTCTTAGAAAACATAACTGCACAAATAGAAGGTTTCTCCTCTGCTTTCAAAAATCAGGTGAGCTTTAATAAAATGATTGAAACCCAAGTTGCTCAGCTAGCTGCTCTTATTCCTGGTTCTAATTCAGGGAAGATCCGGGGCAACCCGAGTCTTCTTTGGAAAATGTTAATGCGGTTACCACGAGGGGAGGAAAATCCACTCGGGATCCGCCATATCCTAACCATGCAGCAAAGAAGAACAGGAACGACCTGGAGGAGGAAAGCCCTTCTATTACCAAAGAAAAAGAAGAAGAACCGAAGCCAAGTGAAGGGAAGAATGGAATTGAATTTCAAGACACAAGCTTTTTGCCATTCCCTCACAGAAACAGGAAGCCAAAGGAGGATGAACAATTTGCTCGATTCGTCGAGACCATCCGAAGGATTCATGTCAACGTGCCATTGTTGGACATGGTGCAGGTGCCCACATATGCACGCTACCTTAAAGACATCCTCAACAACAAGAGGCCACTACCCAACGAGGAAATGGTCAAGCTCACGAGAGGAGTGTAGCGCAGCTATACTCAATCGGCTTCGAGAAAAGAAGAAGGACCCTGGCTGCCCCACAATATCATGTTCCATTGGGGCACACCACTTCGACCAGGCCTTATGTGATCTTGGGGCAAGCGTCGGCGTGATGCCCAAAGAAGTCTTTGATCGTTTGAGCTACACAACCTTGACTCCTACACCAATGAGGTTGCAATTGGCGGACTCTTCGGTCCGCTACCCCGCGGGAATAGCCGAAGACGTGCCGGTAAAAATTCGAGGCAACTTCATACCGGTGGACTTTGTGGTGCTTGAGATGGATATCGACAAGAACACGCCCCTCATTTTGGGACGTCCCTTCCTCGGCACCGCAAACGCCCAAATTGATGTTGGGAATGGAGAAATCCGATTCCACATCAATGGGAAGGAGGAAAAGTTTGAGTTCCAACCAAGAAAAGAACAATGCTCAATGATCAAGATCAAGTATGGGCCAAATCCCTCAAACATCCGTGAAGTTGAAGTGACGCCAAGAAAGACGGATAGTCTCGTCGCCTTTTGGAAGCAACTTGACAAAATTGAGAATCCGTCATGGTACCAACCCAAGAAGCACTGCAACGGCAAGGCCGGGATTATGGGCCAAGAAGCCGGTCCTTCAAGACACAAAGCCACCTACATCAACAAAGACCAAACAAGTGTGGCAAGTGAAGAAGGTGCAGCCATCTTCATCCTCTTCTCCGGGGAAAGGGCCTGCACCACAAGGATGAAAAGAAATGGAGAAGTCCTCGCTCGCCGGACTTAAAATGGCAAAGCCCTGGTCGACGGGATAAATCGGTATTATCTTTCGATTTCTTTTGATTTTTGTTTTCCACCACATGCATCTCCCTGCATATTCTATTTTATCACAAGATAATTTTCATTTCATTTATTTGGATTTTCCGCCAGCATATTTGATTTTTTTTCTCACTCGCCATGCATAGAAAATTTGAAAACCAAAATCCTTTTACGTCCAAATTTTCCTACTTTGTTTGAAACTTTTGGACAACCCTTGTATCCTTATACAAAATCCAAAAACAATTTTTGCATGTTGGAATTTTCTCCAACACTTTTTCTCGAGATTTGATTTTTCGAATAAAGCTGAATTTGAGGCAACTTTCTTTGGATTTCTTGAGCAAAAATTTCTGAGGAATATACTGGACGTAGCAACCATGGTCAATGATCATTTGGCCGTTGGGAGCTATGGGCCAAAAGGGGGAGCAAAAGGGACCCACAGCAGGTCGGCCGAACCCACCTCCTTGGTTCGGCCGAACTGCCATGACCGTTGCTCGGTCTGTCCTTTTCCCAACGGTCATATGCCCCTCCTAACGCTCAAAAACGGCTACTTCGTGAGCTATAAGTAGAGGTGGCCTGGCCAGAGCTCTCTCCCCCTCTCACACTATCATTTCCACTCCTCACTCACTTCATTCTCATTACTCTCAAGTTTTCCATTGTCCTCACTTGCTCATTGCCTAAAAGTTCTGCATAAATCTTTTGCTCTTGGTGTGCTTGTCTAGTTTTTGGTTTGATTTGTTTTTGTTTGGTTTTCTCGAGTTGCGATTTCTTGCTCACATGAACAACCGACGGTGTCGCTAATTTGATTTTTTCCCTCACATGACCCGTTCGGAATTTTTGTTCTTGCATTCTTGCTCTCTTTGTGTGCAGCCATGACCGGTGCCAAGAAGCTGTTCGGGTCAATCAAGAGGTCCTTGAGCTCACGCTCAAGTTCAAGCTCTTTACGTCGAAGCACCCGCGCACGCCCCGTAGTCGAGTCACCGCCAAGTTCACCACCACAAGTCGAGGAAGAAGGGCAAGAGGGCAACATCGAGCATCGTCTCCTCACCGACACCGACCTCGACTTAGTGGGCGAGCACGAGACGCGCACCTACACGCTTCTCCAACACCGTCTCTTTGCTCCTACGCGAGCATTTGACACGGAGCTGCTGCACAAAATAGGTATGGATGCTGAATTTGCTCAAGTATTTAAAGCCTTAGGGTGGACAGATTTTGCTAGTGTAAATGAGCCGGGTTCCCGCTTGCTTACACTTCAGTTTTTATGCACCCTACAAACGGTAGATGAAGGAATTTCTTTTCGGTTTTCCGTGAATCCTACCGTTTGACTTGGAAAGAACTTAGCACTCTTCTTGGCTTTAATACTCGCTGCAATACCGACTTGGATGGTGCCCTTCCTCAGTTTTCAAAGCATGCTTTTTGGGAAAGGATTACGGGTCTTCCTAGTTGCGTGCGACCTAGAACTAATCACATCCATCATCCTACCTTGCGTTTTATGCACATGTGGATTGCTATCACTCTTTTTCCAAGGAGTGATATTCGGAGTGTGCTGCGAGGATGAGCTAAAAATTCTTTTTGCTGCGGTCGATAAGATTAAGATTGCTCCCGTGAAAGCCATGATTTGCCAATGGATAGAAAATCTTGGGACGATAGGACCAATTGAATGTACCTCTCTAGTGACACGAATTGCCATGCGGGTGGGAGCTTTACATGATGCTAATGTTGAATACCTTGCTACACCTCGCTCTCTTATAAATAAAGATTATCTTATTCAAGGTCACTCTCTTAAGAATGGTCCGAACGATTCCCTCATATATTATTTTGTGGGATATGCAAACGAGTTTCGGTTACCTAACCCGGACCTTCGTTTGTATACTCTCAAAAATCTAACCATTGAGCTCCAAGAAGCGCAGCGGTCTCGCAGGGAGTGTATCTTCTCGCAGGGGGCGCACAGATCAGAACAACCATCTACCTCCGAGATGCCCACACCGCACCCCACGACTCATGGCGAGCCGGGGTACAGCCACCCCGGGTTTTCTCCCGGTGGGTACCCAGCCCCGCCACCTCACATGGCCGGGGGATCGGCGTGGCAAACTCCGGGATATGGCCCGGGGCTGTTTTCTCCACAACAACAATGGGAGGAACACTCCACCGACTCCGGATCAGCCCAAGGCTACAACTTTGTGCAGGAGATGAACAACCTCTCCTCACAAATGGGAAGACTCCAAACCACGGCGGAAGACACCGAGTATGCGCTCAACCAACACATCTTGCAAACTCATCAATGGCAAGAGCGCACCGACACCCAGCTCACCGCCCTCACCAACATGACGGAGCAACAACGAGCCGATCTTTTGGCTTACTTCCGTCACATGGGGTTCATTCCACCAAACCCATGAGCAAGAACAAGCTTGGGGGGGCAGCACCCCCGCTAAGGTATCATGTATCGCAACTTGTATCCTTTATTGTCTCTTGTTTTTGCTTGTTCTTGCCTCTCATATGAAAAACAAAATAAAAATGATAAAACTAAAAAGAACAAAAAGAAGTAGCTTAGTTCCCTTTTATACGCTGCAAGTATGTTGCTAGTCTTTCTATGTTGAGATGATGAATAGTTGCTCTGTTTTATTTCTCTCATGTGCCTAGTCTATAATTTAGAACTCTCCTAGTTTTGAGTTTGGTGGCTAGCAAAACTTGCTTAGAACCTGAAACTTGTGGGCTGCACATGCTTGAGCTGCACCTAAGTTGTTGTGAGATGATGATATGGTAAAAAGAGCTGCTATGATCTTGTCCTAAGTTGAGCTTAAAATCTCCGGAATTCTGTTCCCAAAAATTGCAAAATCTATAAGTTCCCAAGTGATGATAAATTCCTACCAAAGCCATATGCAAATTTCCCTTGAAAACCTTACTCATTTGCTACTTGTTACTTCATTGAGCTTTATCAAAATTGTGTGACCCTAGTGAGATGCTTTTCATACTCTCATGATCAAGATCACGTACACACTCCACCTCATATGCTACACTTCTACACCGGAAGTTAGCAACATGTCATGCCATCCACCCAAAATAAAGACACTCCTCACATTTTATCACCTCTCTTAAAATATCAAAAGAAGGCATGGCTATGCAAAAGAAAAAAGAAAATAAGGCTCACAAAAGATGAGCAAGAAAAAGATGCTGCTCTCATTTCGAGCATAGAAAAAGAAAAGAAGAAAAGATAGCCATGCCCAAAATCCAAAATAAAAAGAGGTGAAACAAAAAGAGGAGTAGTCAAATACACCACCACCATCATCTTCACACTTGCACATCTTGATCTACGATTGTATGACTTGCTATCTCCATGGATCCACTCTTTTGGTTTCGCAAAAATATGAATGCAAGTATGCCTCATTTCATACCCTACCTTGAGCTCCACAAAAGCCTATTAGATGTAGGATGAGGCAATACACATGCCTTGGTGAGGAATATAAACACCATTAGAGCGATTCGAGAGCATCACTTGTGGAACGTGGTTTTACTTGAAAAAAAAAAAAAAAAAAAAATATTTTTTGAAAACGTCCGGAGAATAAAAAGCAAGACAAGGGAAGAGAAAATAAATGCTCTATACACCGTTCTCTCTCTCAACCGCCCAAGGTAAAGTGAAAAGCACAAAGCCCCATGAGGACTAAGGGGAAGGGTGAGTCACCATTGCCAACTTATTCAACTCAAGGATGAGTATCTTTGTTATACACTTGGTACCTTTGAGAAGTAGGCATTGTAGCAACTCCTGATCAACAACCTAAAGTTCTACTACTTGCTCGGGACGAGCAAGGGGTAAGCTTGGGGGGCTTGTTGACGGTCGTTACGGACCAATTTCGACCGTCAATTAGTCAAATAAATGAGAAGGACTAGGCATGTCTTGCATGCATTTTACTTAGAAATAACCTAGTTCCACGTGTACCTCTAGATTTTTAGTGTGCAGGTGGAAAATGATGAATTCCAGGCCCCGAGGCGACAAATCAACACTTTTACAAAACTTCCACTTCGCCGCGGGAATCAACTCCAAGATAAAAGGCCAACGACCACGAAATCCAACACAAATAAGGCCTCACGCACCTGGATCAAAGACCAACATCCGGTGGGGGAGCCAACCGCCAAAGCCCAGCCCGGGAGGGGCCGGTGGCAGTTCGGCCGAACCAACAAGGCGGTTCGGCCGAACCGTCATGGTGGCCCCCCTGGCCCACTTTTCTCGGCGGTTTGCCCACCGCCTACGGAGGTCGGTTCCACGCGCATTAAATGCCACCGACCTACGAAACCGCCTCCGGGAGCCGACCTTTCAAGCCTATATAAGGAGGGGTACCCCCCTCCTTAACACACACAACAACACAAGGATCATTCTCTCCTCACACTAGAAGTTTAGAGGCTTTCTAGGTAGTGCTAGGCTTAGTAGTGGGCTGCCTCATTGCTCCCAAAGTCTTGTGGAAAATTGGGTATAGCTCTTGTATCCTCTCTTTATGAGACTTGATCTTTTATATATGGAATACTTTCGTTCATATCCTTGTCATGAGCTTTATAGAGTAGTCATGATCTTGTTTGATCGTTCATCGTTCGTTCATATGAGTTCGTCGTTCGTTCTTCGTTCTTCATTAATAGAAGATGAACTCATATCGAATGTTCTTCGTTCGTTCATACTTGATCACCGATTACTCCTGATCTTACTTGATTAATTGCCGTTCGTCGCTCATTCTTGAGCGACAAGCACTCTACATGACTTAGTGCTAGCTTTGATCCTTTCGTCTAGCGTATGCTAGTTAGGCTAGTGTTCTTATGAATAGGCTTCGGGTTCATCGTCCCGCAAGGGTGCTCTAGATTTACCACCATGTCGGTGCCTCGAGGGATCTAGAGTTGTGGTTAGTGACGCCGGCACGGTGCTGGGGTTATCTACCCACCGTTGAATGTGCTTCGTGTCCCACGGTTTGTAGAGGTAGGTGACAAGAAGTGACAGCCTTGTCATCCAAAGTAATCCTCCACGTTCGGGCATGGCATAGGAGTCTAAAAAGCCGGAGTCGCGAGGCGGACCTCGCGTAAGACGGATCTCCCGATGATGCCTAGGCATTAGACGCTTGCTTGCGCTTGCATGATCTTGGATGTTAGGTAGAAGCTGCGCACTCATATGAATGTTGTATCATTAGGAGTAGTGGTCTGCTAGTCTAGTTTAGCTTTATCTAGGATCGCCTCTATCCCTTTTATAAGAGAATGCATCGCCTTGGTGTGTGTCACACTATCCTCAACTTATTGCTCCTAACCCCTGCATTGGAATGTGAATACTTCATCATTCTTTTGTAACACCATGAACATAAGTACTCTTATCAACCATGTCTTCCTTTGGGAAAATATAAATACGATACCCTTGAATACTCTCGGGTGAAATGCTACAACGGGTTATCCGTCCGCTTGCGGATATTCATGACCCACCTTATAATACATATCTAGTACTTGTACTTGGATGTGGATTATTTGGTTAAATAGTGCAAGTGACTTAAACCCTTGGCTCTCCCGCGGTCACGTGTTTCTTTCCGCGTGACCTTAAGAGATGCCAACAATACTCTATTACAAGTAGAGGCGTACACCAACAACCAAGTCGAATACGAGGCAGTATTAAAAGGATTGGAATTACTCATCGATGCCGGGGCTGATTTTGTGGAAATTTTCGGCGATTCCTTGTTGGTTGTGAGTCAGCTGGCCGATGAGTATGAGTGTAAAGATGAAATATTGTTGCGATATCATAGAAAGTGCCGAAGTTAATGAAAAGGTTCAAGTATGTTAAAGTCAGCCATATACCAAGAGAGCAGAACTTCGAAGCAAATAACTTGGCCCAGCTAGCATCCGGATATCGGCTCGCCGAAAATAGCTTAGAGATAGCTGATATTGAAGAAGCCGATTGGCGTACGGAAATTCGAAGTTTTTTGAGCAATCCATCCCAACCTGCAGACAAGAAGATAAGATATAAAGCCTTGAAGTATGTTCTGTTGGATGATCAATTATTTTTTAAGACAATTGATGGGGTGCTTCTCAAGTGTATTGATGATACCGAAGCCAAAGTGGTAATGGGCGAAGTGCATGATGGGATTTGCGGAACGCATCAATCGGCCCATAAAATGAAGTGGCTGCTAAGGCGGGCTGGTTATTACCGGCCGACAATGTTGGCCGATTGTTTTAAATATTATAAAAGTTGCCAAGATTGCCAGAAATTCGGACCTATACGGAGGGCGCTCGCGTCGACTATGAATCCAAGTAATCAAACCTTGGCCGTTCGGAGGCTGGGCCATGGATATGATCGGCCGGATAAATCCAAGCATCAAGCAAAGGACATCAATACGTATTAGTAGCTACAGATTATTTCACGAAGTGGGTTGAAGCGGCACCCTATCGCAAAGTTTCGACGGCTGACGTGATAACGTTTGTTAAAGAGCATATCATTTACAGATTTGGGATTCCGGAAACAATTACGACAGATCAAGGATCAGTATTCACGTCGGACGAATTTCAATCTTTTGCTGAGGAGATGGGGATTAAGTTGATTAATTCGTCACCATATTATGCCCAAGCGAATGGCCAAGCTGAAGCGGCAAATAAGAGTCCGATCAAGTTGATCAAGCGGAAAATACAAGAGTATCCTCGTAAGTGGCACATGAAATTGATGGACGCTTTGTGGGCTTATCGTATGTCACGGCATGGGGCCATGCAAGTCGCGCCATATCAGCTTGTATATGGGCACGAAGCCGTATCGCCATGGGAAACAGCTATCGGCTCCAAAAGGATTGAATTGCAACAAAAACTTTCGGCCGATCAGTACTACGGTTTGATGATGGATGAATTAGAAGATGTAGTACAAAATCGGCTGGATGCATTGGAAAAAATAGAGCAGAATAAGGCGAGGGTCGCCCGCCATTATGATAAGAAGGTTGTGCAAAAACAGTTCAAAGAGGGCGATTTGGTCTGGAAGCTTAGGATGCCGATCGGCGTGAAGGACAATCGGTTTGGTAAATGGTCGCCTAACTGGGAAGGACCTTATTTGATTAGCCGATCGGCACCGGGTAATGCATATATTTTGAAAGAGTTAGAAGGGGAAGAATTCGGCCGAGCACTTAATGGAAAGTATTTGAAGCAGTATTATCCTAGTATTTGGATTAACTCATAGTGTTCGGCCTAAAAGAGACTACAGCCGATGTCGATGCACATCGCTTGAGACGGCCGATACCGAGGGTATCGCCCTTAGCCAAAAAATATGACAGTAAAACGCAGAAAAATCACGGACAAATCAGCCGATGTGTTAAACGTCGTCTTCGGATGGTGTTGGTATTTCTTACGTCACGAATAAATCCGCAAGCGCACGGAATACCGTTGTAGCACTTCACCCGGGAGTATTCCAAGGTATCGTATTTATATCCGCAGGGAACAGAGTATTTCTGCAACAAGGTTAGTTTACCCAAGGACAACCAAGACAACGTAGCAAAATAGGGTCGAGAGGGTGACTCTTATCTATTTATCCTTTAAAGGTAGACGAACGCAAGCTAGATTTGTTTACTTCGGGCACCGTCTTAGGCTTGGTCCGCCAAGCCACTCCGGTCTACGAAAGCTCTACTATGTACCCGAACGTGGAGGGTTCCTTTGGATGACAGGGCTGTCACTTCCTGCCACCTACCTCTACAAACCGTGGGGCACACAGCAAACAAAGGCGATCTCCAGCCTAGACACCACGTCTATGCTATTGACCACTACTCTAGCCTCGGCCTTAGAACCGAGTTCAGAAAGCTAGAGTACTTCTTGCGAAGCGATGATCCCGTAAACAAGTATAACAAGAATTACGTCTAACACAAAGATATGTCACGATAGATAAGTAGATCACCACGTATAAATCACCAAAAAGAGTGTTTATACGCCAAGGTAAAAGAAAAGGAAATACTACTCCACTTTACAAAAGGGAGGAATACTCCTTCCTCTTCCTTGCCCTCTCTCCTATTCTACTAAAATACAAGAGGCCCTTGGCCTAAGGATGAGAGTTTTGTCTTGTATCTTGATGTTGGTGGTGTCTTGAGAGAGGGGGTGTAGCCCTTTATTTATAGCCTTGGAAGGTCGGCAACTTGGAGGCGGTTCCGGACGTCGGTGGCATTAATTGTAGGTGGAACCGACCTCCGGACGTCGGTGACAAACCGCCGAGAGAAAGATGGGCCAGGGGGCCCACTGTCGGTTCGGCCGAACCCACTAGGGTGGTTCGGCCGAACCGGCCTGGACTCCCCGGGCTTGATTCTTCTCTCGGTGCCTTCCTCCGGCTGTGTACTGGCCCAATCCACTTGCTTGGTTTGATGTTGAGGCTCTGTTTTGTGGTTTTGGGCTTTTGGACTATATTCTTTAGTCCGGGAAAATCCGTCGATTGCAAAGTCCATGTTTCGTGCATGTTTTCCCCTGTTTTCATATGAATTGCACCTGCATTCATAATTTCACCAAGACTAGTGGAATTTGTTAGAAATAATCCCTATGTCTATTCTTGGTGATGGTGTTTGATTCAAAAAGATGCAACATGTTGACGGTAAAATTGGACCATAAGGACCGTCAACAAGACCCCCACACTTAGCTCTTTGCTCGTCCTCGAGTAAAGGTGGGAGCGTAAGTTGAGAGATCTCTCCCCTTAGAGACCTGCACACATGTTATTACAAGCCACACCGTTTTACTTGTGAACATGACGGTGGCTAACATGCATTCTTGGATGATTGATAAGTGGAACAGCTCATGACTCAAGTCACTATACTTTTGCTCACTAAGCACCTTGGGTTTTTGAAAGTTTTGAAAATAAACAACATGACTCCCGCTCCTCTTTGATTCTCTTGAATCGCTCAAAAAGTGTTTTCCTCACCAAGGCATTGTGTTGCCTCTCTTTTTCCTACTTCTTAGGCTTGTATGTGGAGCTCGGTAGGGAATGAGAGAGGCATACTTGTATCACAAATATTGCTAAGCCAAAAGAAAGGATCCATGGAGAAGCCAAGTCATGCAACCTTGATCAAGAAGTGCGTGTGTGTATGGATATGAAAAAGTGACAACTCCTATTGCAATCGACCTCTCTTTATTTTGCATTTTCGAGACATGGCTATCTTTTTATTTTCTTTCTTTTCTTTTCTTGCTCTATGCTTGAGCATCTCTTTTCTTCTCTCTTTTTCATTGCTCATCTTTGTGAGCTTTCTTTTTATTGCTCATCTCGTGTCAGCTTTTCTTTTCTTTTTTTTTTTTTTTTTTTTTTTTTTACATAGCCATGTCTCGTTTATGCGTGATTGAGAGAGAGAGAGAGAGAGGTAAAAAGAGGTGCAAACGAGGAGTGTCTTTATTTTGGTGGGGTGCTAGCTCCTAGTGTAGGAGTTTAGCCCCCTTTTTTTTTTCTCGGTGGAGTGTACGTGATCTTGATCAAGAGAGCATGACAAGTTTCTCTCTAGGGTCACTCAATTTTGGTAAAGCTCATTGCAATCACAAGCAGCATATGTATGTAAGTTTTGCAAGGTATGATCATCATATGGCATTGGTAGGAATTTTTGTATCAAGAGAGGAGCATGAAGCCATGGTATTTTTGTTTTGTGAAATAAAATTCCCAAGGACTCGGTAAGCTAAGCATAAGATCATTTCGTCGAGCCATATCACACTTGCCAATAATCTAGAAAAACATGGGTCCTATGGATTTGATTATTTGTTCACGAGGCAAGTGGTGATGAAGCGAGTAATAAAAAGTGTGCAAGATCATCATGAGAGCATTAGGGAGAGACTTGGGATTTTCAAAGGTATTCAAAAGAAATCTTCCCAAGTTTTAGTTGGTCAAGTTTTAGTAATTGTTTTTCGCGTCTCGAATGAACTTGACAAATAAAGTAGGCGAAAAGGAAGTGTGGGAAACAAACTCAAGTGCCACGAGGAAGCAGGGCTGAGTGGGACCAACCAGGGTTCGGCCGAACCACCCTTGTGGGTTCGGCCGAACCGGCTCGGGCCCCACCGGTGCTCGTTTCGCAGTTTGTGTTTGTGTTGTTTTCCTCGTGATGTTTCTGCGCGCTACGCGTGTGTTTGTCTTTGCTTTCCGCGATGTCCCCCCACACTTGCCTTTTTGCCTGTTTTCTTCAAAATAGACAAAGATATTTCGAAACAAAACTTGCTCTACCGGTAACGGAAGACCGGGGAGCACTAATATGATTAAAAATTTAAAAGAGCAGGCGCATTATAATTTTGAGGAATTGAAAAAATGAAAAAAAAGGAAATTAAACTAAATGCGCTCGCGGGAAATGATGAACGCGGGAAGGTTCATTTTAAACGTCGTATTCGTCCTCCTTCCCCGCGTCCTTGAAGAGACGCTTGATCTTGGAGTTGGTGCTGCGGCGATGGCTCGCCCGGGCATCCTTCAAGTCTTCAATAGCGTCTTTGATCTCCGCGACATTATCACGTAGGCGTTCTTCTTCTTGGGGGTAGATTTCCCCTTCTTTTGGCGAGGTGCCACAGCAGCGGGAGAGCTCTTGGAGGGTGTTCTTGCTGCTGTGGGTGGAGGTTCAATAGCGAGCGGTAGATCATGGATCATCAAGGCTTGCTCGCTAGGAATGGAGACATGATCAAGGATGTCTTCGAGGCCGACTTGGCGGCAAAGCTCGCTGGTGGTGACGGAGACGTCGAGGCTTGGGATGCTGCTGTCCATGGTGCTGGGCAAAAGCTTTTTTTTTTTTTTTGTGCGAAATGGACAAGGTGGAAGAAAGGTGCAAGGGAAAAATGAAAGAAAACACCTTCATTTATAGATAAAAGCATGGAAAGAATTAATTTGATTTTTCCCGCAGCATGGAAGGCACTAAGCGAGGAGATTTGATCTTGTGACCGTTGGAGACAAAAGATGAAAGAAAAAAGTGACCGTTTGGGGTTCATGTCTGGTTCGGCCGAACCAGCAAGGGGGTTCGGCCGAACTGTAGTGGGCCCCTCTCGGTCCCCTTCTTTTTCTGGTTGATTGCTTGCTAAAATTATTTCAGGGAAAGAGCTACTACGGGATATAGATAAGAAAGAGCTATCATGAGAGAAAATTTAAATTAATCAAGTGCATGACATCAAATTCTTTATCTTTATCGGGCTCGAAATAAATTTTAAGGCGCTGACCATTTACCTTAAATATTTTACCTTCGTCGTCTTGAAGTGTGATTGCTCCATGTGACGAGGTGTCAATAACCGTGTATGGTCCGTCCCATTTACTTCTTAATTTTCTATGCCCGAAGAGTTTCACCCGTGAATTGAATAGCAAGACCTTATCTCCAACCTTAAATACCTTTATCTTTATCTTTTTGTCGTGCCACCTTTTTGTCCTTTCTTTGTATATAGCTGAGTTGTGGTAAGCTTTGTCTCTCCATTCTTCTAACTCAGCTATCTCCATTTTTCTTTTGCGTCCGGCACCATTAAAGTCCATGTTCCATTTCCGGATGGCCCAATACGCTCGGTGTTCCATCTCGACGGGTAAATGACATGTTTTCCCGTACACGAGCTGGTATGGGGACATGCCTATGGGTGTCTTGTATGCTGTACGGTATGCCCATAGTGCATCGGGTAGCTTGTCCTTCCATCCCTTCCCCATTTCTGTTACGGTCTTTTGCAGGATCCGCTTGATTTGCTTGTTTGAGGTCTCGGCCTGCCCACTTGGGAAGATAATTTCGTGGAACATCCGGCGAGCATGCTTGGCATTTGCGGCCCTGCAAGGCATTGCTTCCACCCACTTAGACACGTAGTCTACCGCCACCAAGATGTATTCGCAGTCATGTGACTTGGTGAACGGTCCCACGAAGTCAATGCCCCATACGTCGAAGAGCTCGACTTGTAAATTGTAGTTGAGGGGCATTGCATCTCTTGCCGTGATGCCTCCAACTTTTTGACATTCCGGGCATCGCCTGACAAATTCCTTTGTGTCTTCGTACATGGCTGGCCAAAAGAAGCCACTTTGCCATATCTTGGCCTCGTGTACGAAACACGCCGTAGTGTCCCCCGTATGGCGATGCATGGCACTTCTCAATGATTCGTGTGCTCTCGGGTATGGGCACACATCGCCTTAGCAATCCATCGGCGCAGACACGGTAAAGGAAGGGCTCTTCCCATAAGTGACGGCGACTCTCATAGATGAGTCGTTTCTTGCTCGTTCCGGGTGGTACGTACCCCGTTGCCATGAAGTTCACAATGTCGGCGTACCATGGATGTGAGTCCCTCACTAGGAGCAGCATGTCATCGCGTAGGAAATCATTGATGGGTAATTCCTGCAGGTTAGTGAATTGTATACGCGACAAATGATCTGCCACGGAATTTTCTACTCCTTTCTTATCACGGATTTCTACATCAAACTCTTGGAGTAGAAGAACCCATCGTATCAAACGAGGTTTAGCATCCTTCTTATTGAGCAAAAACTTTAAAGCAGCATGATCGGTGTAAACAATGACTTTTGCTCCGAGTCAAGTAGGATCTAAACTTATCAAAAGCAAAAACAACAGCAAGGAGCTCTTTTTCAGTGGTAGTGTAATTTAACCGAGCTCCAGTCAAGGTTTTGCTTGCATAGGAGATTGCATGATGCTTTTTATCTCTAGTTTGGCCAAGAACAGCCCCCACAGCAAAATCACTAGCATCACACATTATCTCAAAAGGCAGCGTCCAATCGGGGGTTGGATAATTGGCGCTGAGATGAGTGCATTCTTAAGGGTAGTGAAAGCAGTCATGCATTCATCGAGTAAACTCAAAGGGTGCATCCTTCGCAAGCAGATTTGTAAGGGGTCTAGCAATTTGAGAGAAATCTTTGATAAACCGACGATAGAACCCCGCATGTCCCAGAAAGCTGCGAATGCCCCTAACATTCACAGGAGGTGGAAGCTTTTCTATAACTTCTAATTTAGCTTTGTCCACCTCTATCCCCCTTTCAGAAATCAAATGCCCCGAACTATGCCTTCTCTAACCACGAAATGGCATTTCTCCCAATTGAGCACTAAATCATTTCCTTGACAACGTTGCAAGACTTTGTCTAAATTTTCTAAACAATGATCGAAGGTTTTTCCATAAACAGAGAAATCATCCATGAATACTTCCATAATCTCTTCGATCATGTCAGAAAAGATAGACATCATGCAACGTTGAAAAGAAGCAGGTGCATTGCAAAGCCCAAAAGACATTCGTCGATAGGCGTAAGTTCCATAGGGGCATGTGAAAGTGGTTTTACTTTGATCGTCGGGATGGATGGGGATTTGATGATATCCTGAATACCCATCAAGGAAACAAAAGAAAGAATTATTTGCCAGCCGTTCCAACATCTCATCGATGAAGGGCAGCGGAAAATGATCCTTCTTTGTAGCCTTGTTAAGTTTTCGGTAATCTATGCACATCCTCCATCCCGTGACGGTGCGTTCAGGGATCAACTCATTTTTGTCATTATGGACGACCGTCATTCCTCCTTTCTTGGGTACAACCTGCACTGGACTCACCCACTCGTTGTGTGGAACAGGATAGATAATGCCGAGCATGTAAAAGTTTTAAGACCTCCTTTTTAACGACCTCCCGCATCGCATTGTTCAACCTCCTTTGAGGTTCCCTAGATGGTGTACTATCGGGGTCTATGGGAATGCGATGGGTGCAAAGAGCAGGGCTGATTCCCTTGAGGTCTCCAAGCGAGTACCCAAAAACGGAGTGATGTTTTTCTAGCACGGCTAAGAGTTTTGCAGTTTCCTCCTCCGAAAGCTTGTCACTTATGATGACAGGGGTTTCGGGATTTCCGTGAAGAAAAACGTAGCGCAAGCCTGGTGGAAGAGTTTTGAGCTCTACGGGAAGTGGCGTAGGTGTAAAAGTTTCGGGCAGCTCAAAAGTTTCCGCCGAATCATCCTCTTCTAAAATGAAATCAAGAGCATGTTCATCCAAAGATGATTCGGGGTTTTCATGAGGAAAAATTGCCATAACCTCCTCCATGCATTCTTCTTCCACGAGCGGCTCCTCGGCAAAAGAGTTTTGTGCATGAATGATAGGAAGAAAAAGTTTTCTTGCCGAGGGTGAAGTCTAAGGTTCCTGAAGGTGATATCCCTAAGAAAAGCTTTTCTATGGGATGACCGACCAAAACATCGAAATCCAGGATTCCGAAAACGTGAAAGTCCAAGGAAACCTCTGCTTCATTACGCTTAATGCAAACATCTCTAATGATCCCCAAACTCTCAAAAAATTGCCCCGGTGGGGCTTTAAGGAGTTTGTCGGAAGGTGCCCATGTCTCGTTTCCAAATAAAGTTGAAACAAAGGATTCGGACATGATGTTGGCACCTACTAGAGGATTATAGAGAACATCTACCATTACTCCCCGAATTGAGCCACGAATGGTTGATCTAGGATGATCAAGTTGAAGAACTTCCGAAGAAAGTTCGTTTTCCATCAACCATTCATCGCTCATAATTGCTGTCAACTTCCGAACAATTTTTGAGAGAAGAGATTTTTCAATAGGTTCGGGGGTTGGTGCAGGGAGTGCTTGGTTTCTTTTGATAGGAATAGTTCAAGGTGTTTCCAAAATCTTCAAAAATTTCTTCCTTGAACTCAAATGGGAAATCAAGAGGTTCATCTTCCTCTATCATTGTTCTTGTGTTAGATGAGGACTCGAGTGCTAGGTGCTCCATCATGGGCACCAAGTGTTGTGTCTCTTGCACAACGAGTTCCTCATCTTCGACTCCGGCTCTACGAGTAAGTCAGCGGAAAAAGGTGTGTTTTCCACAATTCGATCCAAAAGTTCGTGTGCTTCCGCTATGGTCTTATGAGAAAAAGATCCACCCGCGGCCGTGTCAAGATAAAGTGCGGTATCGTTGCTCAATCCCGAATAAAAGTGTTGTAATAAAACGGGTTCGGGGAGCAATAATTCTGGTCCGGAGTCCGTTAGAGAACAGAACCGAATCCATGACGCACTTAAGGTTTCCTTTTCTTCTTGTCGAAAGCCTATTATTTCCGCTCGTAGAGAAGTGATACGAGATACGGGGAAGAATGCTAGACAAAATTTGTCTCGCAATTCTTTCCAATCACCGTTCACTCTCTTAGCGGTGTAAGTGTACCATTGCTTCGCCTTCTCATTGAGAGAGAAGGGAAACAACTTCCACTTCAATGTTTCTTGTGTCATGCCATGGATCAATCGGCATGAACACAAATGTTCAAACTCTCGCAAGTGTTCATAAGGATTTTCATGTTTAAAACCCGAAAAGGATAAACCTCTAATCATCGAAATGTAATCGGGGAGAACTCATAGCCAGGTGAAGAAATAGGTTGTGATGATGATGGTGGCTCTAAGAGTTCACCCCGTGGAGTGGAGAAAGATTGGATGGTTGGGTGTGACTCCATGATATGTTTTTGTGAAATTTTGAATGTAAGGAAAAAAAATAAAAACAGAACGGTAAGTAAGATAGATTACGAGGGCAAACCTGATTCGTTACAAAGATAACAACCGTTCCCGGCAACGGCGCCGGAAATGCTTGTTGGTATTTCTTACGTCACGAATAAATCCGCAAGCGCACGGAATACCGTTGTAGCACTTCACCCGGGAGTATTCCAAGGTATCGTATTTATATCCGCAGGGAACAGAGTATTTCTGCAACAAGGTTAGTTTACCCAAGGACAACCAAGACAACGTAGCAAAATAGGGTCGAGAGGGTGACTCTTATCTATTTATCCTTTAAAGGTAGACGAACGCAAGCTAGATTTGTTTACTTCGGGCACCGTCTTAGGCTTGGTCCGCAAGTGTTGACGGTCCTTATGGTCTATTTTTACCGTCAACATATTGCACCTTTCCGAACCAAACACCATCACCAAGAGTAGACATAGGGTTTATTTCTAACAATTTCCACTAGTCTTGGTGAAATTATGAATGCGAGTGCAATTCATATGAAAACAGGGAAAACATGCACGAAACATGGACTTTGCAATCGACGGATTTTCCCGGACTAAAGAATATAGTCCAAAAGCCCAAAACCACAAAACAGAGCCTCAACATCAAACCAAGCAAGTGGATTGGGCCATTACACAGCCAGAGGAAGGCACCGAGAGAAGAACCGGGCCCGGGGAGTCGGGCCGGTTCGGCCGAACCACCCTAGTGGGTTCGGCCGAGCTGCCAGTGGACCCCCTGGCCCATCTTTCTACGGCGGTTTGTCACCGACGTCCGGAGGTCGGTTCCACCTGCAATTAATGCCACCGACGTCCGGAACCGCCTCCAAATTGCCGACCTTCCAAGGCTATAAATAAAGGGCTACACCCCCTCTCTCAACACACCACCAACATCAAGATAGAAGACAAAATTCTCATCCTTAGGCCAAGGGCCTCTTGTATCTTAGTAGAATAGGAGAGAGGGCAAGGAAAAGGAAGGAGTGTTCCTCCCTTTTATAAAGTGGAGTAGTATTTCCTTTCCTTTTACCTTGGCGTGTAAACACTCTTTTAGGTGATTTATACTTGGTGATCTACTTATCTATCGTGACATATCTTTGTTAGACGTAATTCTTGTTATACTTGTTTACGGGATCATCGCTTCGCAAGAAGTGCTCTAGCTTTCGAACTCGGTTCTAGGCCGAGGCTAGAGTAGCGGTCAATAGCATAGACGTGGTGTCTAGGCTGGAGATCGCCTTTGTTTGCTGTGTGCCCCACGGTTTGTAGAGGTAGGTGGCAGGAAGTGACAGCCCTGTCATCCAAAGGAACCCTCCACGTTCGGGTACATAGTAGAGCTTTCGTAGACCGGAGTGGCTTGGCGGACCAAGCCTAAGACGGTGCCCGAAGTAAACAAGTCTAGCTTGCGTTCGTCTACCTTTAAAGGATAAATAGATAAGAGTCACCCTCTCGACCCTATTTTGCTACGTTGTCTTGGTTGTCCTTGGGTAAACTAACCTTGTTGCAGAAATACTCCGTTCCTCGCGGATATAAATACGATACCTTGGAATACTCCCGGGTGAAGTGCTACAACGGTATTCCGTGCGCTTGCGGATTTATTCGTGACGTAAGAAATACCAACACCAAGCCACTCCGGTCTACGAAAGCTCTACTATGTACCCGAACGTGGAGGGTTCCTTTGGATGACAGGGCTGTCACTTCCTGCCACCTACCTCTACAAACCGTGGGGCACACAGCAAACAAAGGCGATCTCCGGCCCTAGACACCACGTCTATGCTATTGACCACTACTCTAGCCTCGGCCTTAGAACTGAGTTCAGAAAGCTAGAGTACTTCTTGCGAAGCGATGATCCCGTAAACAAGTATAACAAGAATTACGTCTAACACAAAGATATGTCACGATAGATAAGTAGATCACCACGTATAAATCACCAAAAAGAGTGTTTATACGCCAAGGTAAAGGAAAAGGAAATACTACTCCACTTTACAAAAGGGAGGAATACTCCTTCCTCTTCCTTGCCCTCTCTCCTATTCTACTAAAATACAAGAGGCCCTTGGCCTAAGGATGAGAGTTTTGTCTTGTATCTTGATGTTGGTGGTGTCTTGAGAGAGGGGGTGTAGCCCTTTATTTATAGCCTTGGAAGGTCGGCAACTTGGAGGCGGTTCCGGACGTCGGTGGCATTAATTGCAGGTGGAACCGACCTCCGGACGTCGGTGACAAACCGCCGGAGAAAGATGGGCCAGGGGGCCCACCGTCGGTTCGGCCGAACCCACTAGGGTGGTTCGGCCGAACCGGCTCGGACTCCCCGGGCTTGATTCTTCTCTCGGTGCCTTCCTCCGGCTGTGTACTAGCCCAATCCACTTGCTTGGTTTGATGTTGAGGCTCTGTTTTGTGGTTTTGGGCTTTTGGACTATATTCTTTAGTCCGGGAAAATCCGTCGATTGCAAAGTCCATGTTTCGTGCATGTTTTCCCCTGTTTTCATATGAATTGCACCTGCATTCATAATTTCACCAAGACTAGTGGAATTTGTTAGAAATAATCCCTATGTCTATTCTTGGTGATGGTGTTTGATTCAAAAAGATGCAACATGTTGACGGTAAAATTTGACCATAAGGACCGTCAACGGATGGCCGATATTATGGTATATCGCCCTTAGTGCAAAAAATATTCGCAACAAATTTTGTTCAAAATCCTATTACACCTAAGCATAATCGACGGCCTCGGCACGGGACAAGAAGTCTTGGACGGCGAGATAGTGCGCGGGCCAGCATGGAGTCGAGTTTGGCCATGACCAACAGGTCGTCCTCGATAGGGCCGACATCAGCGTGCGCCGCGACAACCATCTTCTCGGCCGCTTGAATTGCTTCGTCCGTCGTCTTCGTTGAGCCGCCACGTCGGCCGACAAATGTGCAATGGTGGCTTCCAAGGCCGCCGCCTCCTCCTCCTTGAGAGCCGGCGATGCTCTCAAATCGGCAATCTCCTGGTTGATTACCCGCAGTTCATCCTGCCGATTTGAGAGTTGCTCTTGCATCTCCTGGGTCTTCCGGGCCTCCTCCTCGGAGCGCTTGATGGAGTTCTCGGCGAGTAACGCAGCTTGCTGCTGCTCCGCGTGGCGAGCCGGACGTTGCTGGGCACGAGTGAAGTCCATTTGCCAGTACTCCATGTATGCCACACGGTGCGAGCATCGCGCATGTGACACCCCTACCTCGCGAAGCGAGAGGGATTGTCGAACAGGATCGTATCGGGAGACATTCGACGAAGCGAACGTTCATTGCACATACATCGGGAATACATTCAGCATGTTATTACATAGAGAACACTACTTGAGTAACAAGTTTCATACATGATCTCTTAATTATTACAAGCCATTGTTTGAATTTCAGATTTACAATACATAAGTGAAGTGTAATTTTACAATACTTGATAATGTCTTTGCGGAAGCGTAAATATCTCGACGGTACATATATATATAGCTTAACTTAGGAGAACCACACCAGCCCATACGGCATGGCCTCACTCTTGAGTCGGTGAAGCGGGAACCCACTCCACGGTCCACTCCTGAGGTTCCTCGCTTTGACACACATACTTCCCGCAGCAATCACAATAATCGGGCTGCGGGAATCCCGAAACAGATTGCAACACAAACCCCGAGTATCTAATATACTCCGCAAGGCTTACCCGTCAAAAATGGTTCTAAGAACCGACACTAACATGCAGGGGGCTTGACCTGGCTTGCGGAAACTTGCAAAAACAGCACTTAAAGTATTTGTCTAACTCATATTTTAGCCAATTAAGAGGGTGGAAACATAATCATAAATTACACTTAGTCATCATGTTCTCTTATTACTACGATGCAATCTGCTCGAGACAAGTGGTACTCATCACCGCGAGGGACGGCGATATATATCGATTTACACCCTGCAGGGAAAACCCAAATGCACGACATACGCATCATTTAAGAACACGTATGGCCACCTTTCACAAGATTATCATAGATATGAGCCGGGTCCGCCCTCCGAGTGTGCATTCCACATGCAACCACGGTAGCGTCGGGTCCAAGGGTAATAACACACCCTCCATCTACTCACAAACCCGTGCATCCACCGTGACCAACACATTGCACAAAGGGTGGAGTGACCGTCCAACACTACGACTCTCAAGTTACATCGGTTTACCAACTCCCATACGAAGGTATGCATTTGGTACACAACTCAATACTTGCTCGCGGAGTCACAACGAACGGTCCTTAACCGACACATACGGGGCTATGGCGAACAAGGGCCAACCTTGTCACCGCATCCTACACATGCTCTTCCCCGTACGGTCTCCAATTAATCATGTGAGGGTAACCAAAAAATTTAATCCCTAGACCGAGTGATCTCCAAATCACTCGGTGTTGCTACCGATAAAATTATTAAGCATAGCACTAGCGATTAGGCTTATACTTAACCAAGACCACGGGGTATAGAAAGCTAGTGCAACTAGGTTTCCGAGCAACTCCTAAACTTAAATCGCTAAAGGCAATACATAACATACAGGACGTAGGGTATTACTCTCGATTCGAGGGGCCTGAACCTGTCTAAAATCGCGTGTTCCTGTGTGTTCCGTGTGTTGCACCATCGAATTCCACGCTCGTGAGGGACCGGGTAGTACTAGTGCCGAGTTTAAGACTCGACGGTGGGTCAACTAGGAATGGATGGAAAGACAGAATGATAAAGTCTTTGATCGGATCAAGTCCGAGTGTGCTGCTAGAAATTTGGTGGACATCATGGCGCTTGCTCATGCGTGGAACACCGACTTGATTGCCCGGTTTCATGCCACCCATTGGCTTGAGTTTGATGAGGAGAGTCAAGAGGTCTCAATCATCATTGGACCCTTGACTCGAGTCGCTTTCAAGTTACATACTCTCGGTTTGTCGAGGTTCTAGGCTTTGATCACTCGGATGCCATGAAGATTAATATGAACATCCATCATCCTCCGGATGATGCAGCTATGGAATTCATGTATGACAACAGAAATGATCAGCCTAAGGGGATGATAGTTGGCACTCACTTTCGATTGCATCCCGACTACCGTGTACTTGAACAACATGTTCAAGTGCACCTTGGATCCTAAGATAGGGGATGCATCCTTTGTGCTTAACACCGCCAAGACCTTTCTTTGTGCTATGCGACCAGGAGAAGAGCCCTTCTATGTGTTTGAGCATAGCTGGACCTTAATCATCAACCACTCTACTCCGACAAGGCTACCTTGCCCTTTGCTCCCTATATCATGAGGATGATCGAACATGTGGCAGGAATCCAGTTTGTTCATGACAAGGGTCGTCCGGGTGTTCATCCCAAGCGGTTTGCCATTATCCCATCTCCACAAGGATCTCCATTTGGTCGGGCTCCTCCACCTCCACCTCCGGTAGCTAGTGATGTCCCCGAGCCCTCCTTTCGCCGGACTCGCAGCGAGAACGGGTTCGTTGGCTCGGTTCGAAGAAGATTTTCTGCATTTGCAAAGCTAACAATGAGGACATCTATGACATACGGATGGAGCAGCGGCACATCAATGAGGGTCACTAGAGGTACCTTGTGCATGTTGCCCAGCAGCAGCAAATTCCCCCACCGCCTCCTTTGGAGTTTCCCCGATTGTGCCCCGTCGGTGGGAGGATCCGTGGGCTCCCTATCGGCGGGCCGTAGCGGTCGCTCGGGTCGCCCGGGAGAGTGGGAGTGAAGATGATGATGAAGAGGATGAAGAGACCGAGGAAGAGGAGGCAGTCACCCATACTCCTCACTACACCGGCGGATTCCTCCCAAGGAGAAGGGAAAAGGCCTCGCGAGGTCAAGATGATGACGAAGACGACGGGGATGAGGACGATGAGGACTACGACGATGATGATGAGGAATAATTCCCATGGGCGTCTCTTTGTGTCTTTTCTCTTTTGGTGATTTGTTGCCAAAGGGGAGAAGATTTCTATCTATTTGTGTTTCTTGTTTTTTCTGTGATGGACTAAGTATTGGGTGACTTTGTGTTTGAACCTATGGATGATTGTAATATTAAGACTCGAGTTCTCTTTTATCTATGTGATGGTCTAATGTTTATTGAATGATGAAATGTTGTTTTTTCTTTCTAGTTGCATTTTGTGAAAAGTGTATGTTGCATTTGTGTTATGCTTTTTTCTCTCTAATAATTACATGCATGCATAGATACAGGGGCAGCTCCTTTGGTTGTTATCTCCAAATGTGCATTTGGTATTGTTAAGGCCAAAGAATGAAATTCAAATTCATGCACGTATTAAGGTGGAGCTAACCCTTTATTTTTGCTCGTTGTGCTTCTTGACATATTTTTCTAGAAATTTGATTCTATTGGCATCAATCACCAAAAAGGAGGAGATTGTAAGTGCATCTAGGCCCCTCATTTTATTTTGGATGATTGATATCAATAGAATTCAATTTGGACTAATATTTTCATGAGAATGTGTGTAGTGACCATCTACAAAGCATGAAAGCATTGCAAGGTTTATTGAAAAAGTGAAAAGGAAATGGGCAAAATGGACAATTTGGAGAAGGAAAGAAGATCCCACTCAAAGCTCTCCTATGAAGCTTTTATCTTTTCTTTGAGTATAGCCATGTCGGACTATAAAGAGGGATGCAAATCACACTCATAGAAATGAATGAAGATGCTCACAAAAAGACCCCATGAAAAATCTCCAAAAATAGCTCCTGTCTGTCACCCATCGGAAGTTCCGGTAGGACACCGGAAGTTCCGGTAGGCACTCACGGAGTTTTTGACTCTCGAGAATGCCATACCGAAGTTCCGGTACAAGCACCGAAGTTCGGATATGTACACAGAGAGTTTCGGACTCTCCGGAATAACCACATAGGAAGTTCCGATGTTCATACCGGAAGTTCCGGTAGGCACTCGAAGAGTTTGGGACTCTCTGGAATGTCCGTATCGGAGGTTCCGAGGGCGCACCGAAGTTCCGGTGCAGTACGGACCTTGAACCCTAGATCTCTACATCGAAGTTTCGGTACTCTACCGAAAGTTCCGGTAAGAGTCAAAAATCCTGATCTAACCCTAGATCGACCCATACCGGAAGTTTCGATAGTATGTCGGAAGTTCCGGTGTGGGCCGTTCGGACAACCCAACGACTCTTTTCGGGCTGTGGTATAAATACCACACCCCACTCTTCATTCACTATCTCTTGCACATTCCAAGATTCAACTCACTCGAGCCAAACTCCCTTCACAACAAATCCTGTTCAAAGCTAAAGATTCAATCCTTGAGCAAGGATTTGAGTGAGACCTTTTAGCAAGAGATTGAGAGCCTTGATTCCATTGTTGAGCACCTTCACCCTAGTCAAGCTTGTGATCTGGATTTGTTACTCTTGAAGCTTTGGGCTCCTAGACAACTAGGCGTGCAAATGAGCTCCCAACTTGTGTGGTGACGCCGGAGAAGTATGTACTACTCGTCCCGCAAGGGACATTGATAGTGGAATACTCAAGCTCAACCTTGGTGTTGACTTGAGTGAGAAATGGGGTTGAAAGAAACCCGGTCCTTGGTGGACTTTCTCAACGGAGACGTAGAGTCCTAGGTGGCCTCAAACTTCGGTGAAAATCGTTGTCCCGTGTGCTCTCATTTTTACTTAAGCGCGTTGTTGTTTATCTTGTTAGGCTGCTTGGTTGCTTTCCTTTTTATGCCTTTAAATATCTAGAATTGCGTTGGGTTGTGGTTTCCTTCGGGCAGGTAACTAGAATTGTATAGAGTTTAATTTCGCAATTTCCACCCAACACCGGACGTTCCGGTATTTCACGTTTTGTAGTGATATTTTGCAGGATTATCAGGTTTACCTATTCACTCCCCCCCCCCCCTCTCCCCCACCCTAGGAAACTTTCAACCCCCAGCGATTAGGAGGGGGAGTGACGTTTTCTTTCAACAAAACGAAGCGCCTAAGAGCCGCAAAGGGGCTCACGCTTTTGATTCAAAACATTTTCATTTCGCCCCTAGCGGCCGAGAGGGGGAGCTGGCGTTTTCTTTAAACAAAACTAAGCACCTAAGAGCTACCAAGGGGCTCTTGCCTTTCGCTCGAAACATTTTCACTTGGCCCCCAATGACCGAGAGGGGGAGTGGCGTTTTCTTTAAACAGAACGAAGCGCCTAAGATCCGCAAAGGGGCTCGCGTTTTTCGTTTGAAACATTTTCACTTCGCCCCCAGCGATCGAGAGGGTGGAGTGATGTTTTCTTTAAACATAATGAAGCGCCTAAGAGACGCAAAGGGGCTCGCAATTGTTGTTCGAAACGTTTTCACTTCGTCCCTAGCGACCGAGAGGGGGAGTGGTGTTTTCTTCAAACAAAACGAAGCGCCTAAGAGCTCGTGACGCCCCACTCTATGGAATACACTTGTGTATATGTATAAATCCCTAGAACAGTAGTTGGTACACACATAGATGATACAAATCTGATACGACAACATTTATTAAGTCCTCGGAGGGATACGAGATAGGGGATACATGGTCCGGATTACAATCAAAGAGGTGGGTCGACCAGCCTCACATAAAATAAAACACACCGGCAAGCTTCATAAACTCCACAGGCAACATCGAGCGAAGGACTTGACCTACTCCTCGTCTTCATTGTAATCTCCATCTCCGTATGAATGATTAAGCAACGGGTGGATACATAAAGTACTCAACAAGCTCTACCACTAGCAAAGGGTAATAATTTATACATGCATTTGGATGTGGTCAAGGTAGGGTTAAGGTTTTGCGGAAATCGAGGATGCAATGGGCTCACTACAGAAACAAAGGGATTCTTGAAGGGGAAAACAGTTTATAATTTTAGTAGGTCTGGACCTAGGGGAGATATTCATCAATCCCGACAATTCCCATAATTTTAGTTGAGCCTTTCGAATAACAGCTCCGGCACTACGAGGCCACACCATTTCCAAAACATACGGGCACAAGGATGCCCACTCACACATTAAGGGTTTAATATTTGTGGCTAATCAACGAGAGCTCAAGATTTGTGTGTCAATGTACCGCGACAACGGACATCCTGTTTTATACACACTCTGCAGAGATTGATACACTTTACCCACAAGCTATATGTTCTTAGCTATCAAACACATAACGCTGCCACCACAACTAGGCACGCCCACAAGTCCATCCCAAATGCTCGGGGATCCGACGGATACGACACAAGCATATCGTACACCATATATGTGCCAAGTACTAGACTTCACCAAATAATGATCCCTGGACCTTCGTCATCTACTACACCCGGTGGAACTTCTTGCTGCGTAACCCGATGTTTGATGCACAGTCCTGCCCATAACGAGGTTATGTGGTTGTACACTAAATCACCAATTTGGGGTTCAAAGAACCGGTGCTTATATGGAAGGGCAAACACTCGGTCATCGCAAATGGACATCACCTACACATCAAGTACTCTACATCAATAGTAGGAGTTTCGCCTACGACCAGTAATTTTCCCACCCAACTTCATCTTAACACAGTTGGCCCAATCACCCACCCATCAACACACACCACCAAACTCATTTTCACACATTTTCATAAACAAGGCGTATGAGAATAGATAGTAACGAGTTCCTAAGCATGATACTACAACATTATCATTAACATAGTTAACAATAATACCTTGGTTGATCTAGTGATCTATGGCCAATCAAGGGTTTAATGTTCGTATCTGTAGTGATTTGAACACTAACATACAACAATTGCGCTCTAGCAAAATAATTGCAAGGATTAAAGCATATAAGAATAGTTATCCTAGATAGGTGCGAGAATAAGTAGAATAATAGGATCAATTATGATCAAGGAATTGATAGAGCTTGCCTCCTAACGTGTCCTCGAAGTGTTCCTCGAAGTCCGGGTCCTCCGGCTCCCGATCATGGTTCTCCTCGTCTATAGATGGCGTTAATATACGTAAGCTATCGTCACATAAAATAACAAAGACAAAAAGTAATAACAAGGAAAAACCAATTAAAATGGAGTGAAGAGGAAGTCTCTATGGGCTAGGGTTTGTTTCGATGATTCCAAGAGCGTCATAATCGCTTGAAACGGAGCTACGGTTCAAAAGTTATTATTGTCGGAACCTTAGGGCTGTTTTTGTAAAATGGACATGGCTTCTATATAAAGGAAGGGTATTTTTGTGAATCTGTGGAAAGTGGAGGGGCTAAATGCATAAATGCATTTCTAACGGGACGAGGGCTTATTTGTAAAATTCTAGGGACTCGATAATTATATTTGGAAAAGGCCGGGGGCTATTTGTGAAGTCTAGATTTGACGGGATTTAGGAATTATTTTCCTATATGAAAATCGGTGCAAATGGTCCACGGGACTCGTGGCACGAGGCGAGGGCGAGGCACGGGACTGCCGGAATTGGCGATTCCAATGGCCCCGGTGGTCGGAGAGGAAGGCCGGGGGCACGCCGGTGGCCGGCGAGCCACGACGGAGCTGGATGCGGGGTTGAGCAAGCGCGACGTCGAGGGATGAGCACGAGCGGCCTTACCGGAGGGGGACATGACGGTGGCGTATGGCGAAGGCGCTCGGGGAGGGGTTAATCCGAACGGGCGAGAGGCCGGGAGCTGCGTACTCAGGCCGTGAGCTTGGGCGGCAGCTCGGCCGAGCAGGAGTAGGGCTGCGGTGGTCGGGCGACGAAGGGGAAGGGGAAAGTTTGGTGGCGGACGGCGGCGTGGTGGGGAGAGCGGAAGGGAAAGGGGCCGAGGCCGGCGGCACTTGCCCGGGAGTTGTGCTAGCGGCGGTGAGCTCGAAGGCGAGGGGAAAGGTGGGCTTTTATAGTGGAGGGGCGAGGTGCGGTCATGGCCACGGCGGCGCGATGCGCGGAGGGGAGAGGGGGGCCTTATATGGGTGTGGTCGGCGGAGGAGGTGCGGTGAGCGAGGCACACAGGTCGGCGCACACCGACGAGCGGCCTTGACACTTGGCCGGTAGTGGTGACGGAGGAGGGGCCGGGTACGAGCAACGCCGGGCCGGTGACGCGCGGTCGAGGGCATAAGGGCGAGGGGGCCGTTTGGTGGGAGGCGGCGTTGGGGTGCGGGCGAGCTTGGCGACGGGCACGCGAGACACGAGGGCGGCGGCGCTAGCATTGGTGGGGCGACGGGCGCCGGGCGGCCGGGCGGCGCCACGTGGCGTCGCGGTCGCGTTGCACGGGGCAAGTGACAAGGAGTTGGGGTCGGGTGGCGTTGGGTCGGGTCGAGAAGTGGACAGCTGGGCCGGGGGAGGGAAATGGGGTAGGGGAGGCCCGATTGAGTTTTTATCTTTTCTTTTTTTTTCATTTCTTCTTTCACTCCAAAAAATCAATCAAAATTCAACTAAAACCTAAATAAATTCAAATAAGTCACAATAAGGTAATAAAATAACATCAAGGCAATCAAAATAAAAACAACCAAGTTTTCAAGAGTTAGTATTTTATTTAAAAATTTCAGGAGTCTTGTAGCTATAGATTTAAATTAGGTTTTAATTCCTATTTAATTCCTATCACAAAGTGTTACCCTCATCTCCTCCCATCTTGGCTCTCTCTCTCTCTCTCTCTCTCTCTCTCTCTCTCTCTCTCTACGGGGTATAGGTGTATATACTCGCAGAGATATAATCTATACGTATAGCCTTGCCCAAGGATAGGGGCACTACCTAAAAGCATCCCGAGTGATTAGCATTTACTTCTTCTCCACTCGATAGGTGTTTTACTTCGGTTTTGAGTTGTGGTCAAGTGGAGGTGTGTTGGACTTAAAACTTGACCCTCGTAGGATTGTGTTGAATCCTATGAGGCCACTTATAAAATTTGACTAATAATAAAATTCGACTCACATAGACTTCGAGGTTAATTGCTTTAGGTGCTTGAGCCCTTGCCTATCCTTGAAAATATTCAAGCATGCATAACATTGTTGCTACGTAGTTACGGATTGTTGAGTACTCTATGTACTCACGACTTTTCCACTTTGTTTTTCGGACGGTGAGGCGGTGGACCCTACCGAGCCTACCGATGGTGTTGATGGAGAGGAGTGAGTCCGGCCTACACTCAAGTGCCTTTGGATTGGTGACTCATGTCCAAGTCTTTCGCTATGTGATTTGATGTTTTGTCGCTTCGATAGATTCTATCATGTTTATTGCTAGCCTGCGAGCCATGTTCTTGTACTCATTTGGTGTGACATCCCCTCCGGGACACCCGGGAATCGGTACGAGAGGGACACTCGACGAAGCGAGTTAGAACAGAAACATCATCTCATACAAGCCAGAATATATACATCATGGTATAATACAACCAAGTTTTTAAAATACAAACATTCGTGCAGCGGAAAATATAACATTATTGAAGTTTAACATCCTACGAGTATTTAGCGGAAGCTTGTTCTATTGTACAACTCAAAAGACTTCAAACGAAACAACGTGATGCACCGAGCCCTTCGTACATCACGGTCCTCTCTCTTCACGGCGTGGGGATACGTTCCCACCGAAGGGAACCTCCCTCGAGACATTGCTCCTCCTCGGGGAAGCTGTCATACAAGTCGTGAAAGTACGACTCGTTCCCCGAAAGATAACGAACAAACCCCGAGTATTCTAATACTCGGCAAAGGCTGACCCGTCAACATGGCACGCTAAGGCCGACGCCTAGTATGCAAAGGCTTTTTGGTTGTGGGGTTTACTCCTTTGCGAAAAACAGCATTAAAGGGTGGGTCCTTACTTTCGGTATTTTAGCTCACGTTATGTTCATTAGCCTTGATGTTTGCAACCTATCACTATTGCAACCAAGTTCTCAATCAAGATATAATAGATCATTAATCCTTTCCTCTCTCATCTTCACCTTCATATAATTTACTACGATGTGACGAGCTAAACAAGCAGTACTCATTACTCGCGAGGGACAGCGATTCGAATCGATTTATACCAGCTGGCAAAACTCGACTACACGACGTATAAGCATCGCACCGATCGTATACGACAACCTTTCCCGCTAGCACCTAACAGCAGACTAGCCATTTCCAACTCCCCGGGAGTATGGCGAAGCCACGACTTCCCTCGTGGTCGACCCATCTCCCTCCCGTGAGACTATCCTCTCACTAATAGTCGATAAAGAGAGTTGGCTACGCTACATCTCTGCGGTGGTAGGGTACATCAGCTTGCTGGGCCCATGATACCAGCATGTAGTACGGTACGTTCAAACTTGTTCAACTAGGCCGACAACGGTACGGTCCTTGACCGACACGAGACGGGGCTACCACCTTGCAAGACCTTAACTCCGTCTTTGCCCTTTCTCCTACGGGGCCCGTCCGGTCTCGACTTATTAACATCTTTATTTCCACTCTCATCTTTCTCTTATCAATCTTCTTAGTACAAACATTGAACCAGTCATTATCCTATATCTCGCGAGTAGTGTATGCCACCACTCGACTTCTATCGATTCCCTATGACATAAGCTTAGCGGTTATCGAACTCTATTGAGCTACCCGTACCAAGTATAGCATAAACAAATGGAAACCTATCTCATGCATCTAGGGTATCAAGCAACTCCTATAACCTAATGCACAATCACGACTCATTACTGTGATAAAAGAAAAGATTTCAAAAACATAGGTGGGATGCACCGGGGCTTGCCTTGATTCGAGTCGGGGTTAGCTTCCTCGGTGTCTTGGTCGACTTCGACGTTCCGTCTCTGTCTCGACCTCGGACGGAACCTCGATCACGCCAGGCCCTAGGTCAACCAACAATACGTCGCGAATCACAACCATGCATGCATGGATGTACATGATATGATTATGCAAGGGTTTCTTAATTACGTACATCAACTAACAATTATCGATTTAGCATGTTCGAGTTATTAACAACTAACAATTAACAATTAATCCTGCTCGTTAATTAATACTTAACCCTGGTCATTAATTAACAATTAATCTTGTTTATTAATTAACAAATACTCATGTTCATTAATTAACAATTAATCATGTTCATTAATTAACAACTCATGATTAATCATTAATCAATGATACATAAGGTACTAAATTGGGATCACATGAAATGACGGTGTTTATGTTCAAATTTGGAAAACAAACTTAACAAAAACTTTCGTCTGCAGTATCTCTAATTTTTAAAGAAATTTATTTCTCAAAATCAAATAATAATTAACATAAAATAATGGATTTTCTTAATTAAAGGAGAGGGAATTAATTAAACTATGAAATTATAATTTCTCAAAATAGGTATTTGAATACATAATCAATTAGGAAATAATTTTATGAATCTACTGAACTTGGTTTTGCATTTTTCTGAATTTGGATGAATATTCTACGAATATTTGAAATTTGAATAAATCGGAAATTAACTAAATTGGCAAACAGTGCTAGTACCAATGTGGGCCGAATCTGATCGGCCCATGGGCGGGGCGGCCCAAGACACGCGCGCGGCCCAGCTCGGACCGAGCTCGCCAGCCTATGGCGGTTGGTGGCCGGAGTAGGGCGGCGGGTCGCCGGAGTTTGGCCGGACGGCGGCCAACCGCGACGGAAATTCTCCTACATGGCCAACTCGACATGAGGAAGCGGTTGGTGGGGTCAACTTCACCGGAAACCGGCCGAAAATACGTCGACGGCGAGAGGCGGGCGGAGGAGAGGTTCGGCGGCGTCCACCGCTCACCGTGCTCAACCGAATGACGAACGGCTTGTTGCTTGAGCTCCACAAGATCATGACGAAGACCGGCATAGGGGTGGTGGAGGTCCGGAGTGGCCGGAGGTTGGCCCGCACCGCGGGGCGAGGCGGCGGCATATAGACGCCCAACAAATTGATGAAATTCCGTTGAGCTTGCGAGGGACATGCAAGGGCGAGTTGACCAGGGCGTAGGGAGACCTTGCGCACGACGGAGATCGAGAATTGGACGGAACGACTCACCGGCGGAGAGAATTTGGAGGTGCGGCGGTAGCTACCCGTTTTGGTACTCCGAGGAAGGCGAGCTTCGATCTCTCGTGCTAGAGGGAGATGTCGCGATTGGTGGCCATGGGGAGGTGCGTAAGGTCCTTGCGGGACCATTGGTGGCGGTAGCTCGGCGGGGACGGCCGGAGGCGACCGGGCGGCGAAGAGGCAGGAGGGGCGGACCGGGCGGTGGCGTTTCGTGCGAGTTTTTCCGAGAGAGAGAGGAGAGCTCATGGCTTGGGCTTTTATCCCGCTGAGGCCGAGGGTGGAGGTGGCGGGGAGCTCCGCGTGGCAGCCACGGAACGGGGCGCGCGGCCGGGGTTGCCGGAGCGGCGGGGTGAGAGGCGGTGCGGGAGTCGGTTCGGAGGAGAAGAGAAAGAAAGAAGATTGGCCACCGGCCTGTTTTGGTAATTTTACAAAAAAACCCTCGGGCTTTGCTTTAATTAGAAAACATACTTCCATTACTCGAACAATTCTGCGAAAAATCAGGGATGGAAATGAAAACATTTTGAATCTTTTTCTTTATTGGCCGGAGTTCAAATTCCAAATAAATTTTGGATTAAAAATTCAAGTTGAAATTAAAAAGAGAAGTTTTCATTATCTCTTGTAGACATTTTTACAAAATAAAAATAATTTCGTATCAACTCCATAAATCTCTTATTTTTATGTTTAATCAACAGAAAATGTTAAACTCCAAAAATTTCTTTTATTTAATTTCTTCTTTTAAGAACTTAACTTTAACTTAGGTTAACGTTATTATTTTATGTGCATTTCTTAACACAAAAGTAAATATTTTTCTCAAATGCACAAGATGACATGATCATGAATGACATGAAATGCATGCTTATTCTTTCAGGGTTGTTA
>JAUNZO010000431.1:0-116180 GCA_031894775.1 Chloris gayana
AAGGAGATGATGGGCCTGAACAATCAGACTACCCGCACTCGTCTTCCTTTAAATCCATCCTCTTAAAGGAATATTCTGTCCTAGTCATCAAGATTCTCTCCTCTATATCCAGGTTCACTGCACCCGTTCATACTCTATAGCCATCCTCTATATCAACTACATAATATTTTATTCAATAATCTTCAACTACCATATCCTTTCATCTCTCCTCCTCTTTTCTTTTCTTTTTCCTCATCTTTCCCTTTTTACAATAGATTAAAATTTCAATTTTTAATTAAACAATAAAAGTTTTTTATTTTTCTCATTTCCTTTTTTTCTTTTTTCTTTTTCTCTTTTTTCTTTCCCTTCTTCTCCCTTCTCTCTCCCTATCTCCTCCTCTCCTCACCAACCCCGCGCATCTCTCCCTCCTCTCCTCCATCTCCCCAACGCCGCCTCCCTCCCCAACGCCGCCCGCCGGTCGGACTCGCGCCGCGCGCGTCGCCCGTGAGCCGCCGCCGGCCGGCCCCGCCTCCCTCCCCCGCGCGCCGCCCGTGAGCCGTCGCGGGCGAGCTCCGGCCCGGCCGGCTGGCCGCCATGGCTAGCGCCGCCGAGCCCGCGTCCTCCACCCGCACCGCCGGATCCGCCGCCTCCCCCTCCACGCCGGATCCGCGCCGAACCCGCCTCGACCAGCGGCGCATCCTCACCCGCGGCTCCCTCACCCCCATCTCCCCCACGTCGCCTCCCTCCCCCTCCACGCGCCCGCCGCCGCCTCCTCCCCGCGGGCCCGTGCGCGCGCCGCCGCCGCCGCCCGTCCCGCCGCCACGGCCTACCACGCGCGCCACGGCATCCACCGCCGCCGCCTCCCGGCCCCGCCTCCACCGCGTCGCGCGCTTAGTCGACGGCGTTGGGCCCTATCCCATCCCCTTCATCCCCGGCCGACGAGCTCCGGCAGGCGCCGCCGGCCTCCATCTCCACGGCGCGCCGCCGGGCCTCCTCCTCCCTCGCCTCGCCGCGTCCCAACCTCGCGTTCGCCGCCGGGCCCACCTCCGTCCCTCCTCGTGGTGCCCCCCCCCCGCCCCCAAGGGTCCGGCGGGTCGAGCGGCCGGAGCGGGCGCGGATCCGGCAACGGGAGCGGGTCCGGCGGTCGGAGCGGGCGCGGATCCGACGGCCGGGGAGCACGCGCTGCTCTCTCTCTCTCTCTCTCTCTCTTCTCCTGCTCGGGCGCGAATCCGTTGGGATGGACTGCGGGCCCCGCGTCACGTCGGCTGAAGCGTTTCGTCCGTACGCGCGCTTCATCCGGCGTGCGGGAGCGGGTGCGGGACGGGAGCGGACCGTTTGCAGGACCCCGGTGCAGCACTTTTTACGCCATGGTGGTACTGAAGGATCGTTTTCAGTACCCAGTGCAGGTAGTCTCATGGTTGCCTCGCTGTACTTCTATCTCTACATAGGTGTGGATGAGTTTATTCTCTCGCTGCTACCGTACAAGTAGGGATGGGCTTCAACAGTTTTTGTCGCCGCCCTATATAATGCACAGAAAAAAAATTTCTTTCAGATCACCTGAGCACAGAGAACCTCGCACAGCTTGTTCCACGTGGAGATCACATATCACTGGTCCGGTCTCGAACGACGAAGGCGCGTCGAAGTAACTCGAAATGGAAAAATGTGCGCGCGTATCCCTTCGTGTTACACACTTCCTTTTTTGACCGCGCTGTTCCTACTACACAGTAACGAGTTCGCGTACTGTTACTCACCGATAAGTACTTCCTCCTCTCGCTTATGCGCAAAGACTATACACTTACTTGTGCTAATTAACCGTTATTAGTTCGTTGTCCATTCTATTAGTACTGCACCAAAAGGTGTCTGTTTCATTCCAACTGAAGTACTCCCTCCGTCCTATTAAAAGTATCGTTTTAGACTTTTAGACATCGTTCTTTGACTGTTCGTCTTATTCACAAAATTTTTGTAAATGCTATATATTTTTTTCTAACTTAATTTATTATTAGTGATATTTTAATAATAATGTATTTATTTTATATTCTTATAAAATTTTTGAATAAGACAAGCGATCAAACGTGAAATATGAAAAGTCAAAAACGACATTTTCAATGAGACAGGGGTAGTAGTATCCTTGTATCAAAGTAGATGAGTACAGAAATTAGTAATTCTTACAGTACGTCTTAGCATTATTCAAACTGCAATTATCGGCACATCTCAGCTAGTTACACGTGCTCTCATGCATGCTCTCAATCATGAGGAGATAATAACTTCGATCCTTTGTGGTACATGTCAATTGTCAATCCCCTTTTTTCTTCTGAAACAGATTCCATGGCGTTCAGAGTACGCCTAGTTTAGCTAGTGCCACTGCATATATGGTTTTGTTGACGTCACGCAGGATATGTTAAATAACTACGAAAGCAGAGTCAACTCATGTCAACTCCACCCCAAATCTCCTATTACTATTCAAATTTCGGCATTCATCACCAGCTGATGATGTGCGGTGCTACCTAATAAGGCTGCTGTCATCGACTAACAATGATCACAATATAGTATTCTATAAGTGGTGATGAGGTAATACTAATCATTACAGTACTAGCTAGCATATGTCGGCAATTATTTGCAGCTATACATATACATCTTTTAGGTTTTCCATATGTAATACTCCCACTAGGCCCTATAGAGTCTGCGACGAACTGTAAATCATGTTGGGAGGAATACCGGTACAGGTTTGCCAATTTAAACATGTCACGTTTAGAAAAACAATTTTACTCTTCTTTGATCAAACTGAAATCTCCCTCAATCTAGGTTTTGGTCATCGTCAAAGCAAAAAAATGATGATGTTTACTTTGGTTATCGGAGGCAAGTGATGGACGCAGCTAGGGCTGGACCAAAAGCTCGAAGCTCGTGGCTCGGCTCGACTCGTGAGTAGCTCGGCTCGGCTCGACTCGACTCGGTTTCTTAACGAGCCAAGCCGAGCTTATATTTTAGCTCGTTAGATTAGCGAGCCGAGCCGAGCTAGCTCACGAGCTGCTCACGAGCTCAACGAGCTCCGAAATACTGAGAATAAATAATGCTCAATACCAATATAATGTCATATATTGAGTTAATTTTTGATTATTTTGAAACGCATTTTAAATTAATCTATGCTATTAGCTTTTTCATGAAGTATAAATCATATATCTTACCTATTTTACAATAAAATATTTTAGATTTAAAGTATATAATATCTTAATTATTCTATATTCCTGGCTCGCGAGCCTAACGAGCTAGCTCGAGCTAATTATCGAGCCGAGCCGAGCTAGGTTTTTAGCTCGTGCGTGTAACGAGCCGAGCCAAGCCGAGTCGGTTTTCTAACGAGCCAACACGAGCCGAGTCGAGCCGAGCCGAGCCAGCTCGACATCCACCCCTAGACGCAGCAGCTCTCTCCTGAGCCAATAGTGAAGCAGAAAAATGCTAGTGAACTTGCCTATTTTATGATTTTTCTTAGCTGCAAAACTATAGTCACTACCACAGACTGGAATTTTCGTGAGAGTGAGAAACCCCCACGAAAATACCAAAAACCGCCACGAAATTAATTCGTGAGGGTCAACCGTCACGCAATAGCACCCACGAACAAGGCGCCACCAAAATTCATTTTTCGTGAGGGTCAACACACGTGAAAAGATTTCGTGGCGGCAACTCGTGAGGGCCACTCTCACGAAAAATGGGTGGCCGCCAGATTTGCAACATCAATTTTGGTATGAGCCAACCCTCACGATAATGTGCTAATCCAAAATGAAAAATAATTGCTTATTATTGCTAATGGAGTTTCCACAGTTTAGAGCTTAATTCTTTTCCTCGATTTGCAAATGCTCATAACAATCTCACATCAGAAGCCAAATAGTACATTAATATTAATGGATCAGTTGCTTACATAAAGTAACATCTACATCAAGATTGTACAGAATCTTCGTAATGGCAATAATAAACACAATCTAGAAGAAAGCAAAATCTCTCTTTTCTAATCTAACAAATGTAAAATTCACCAAGGATGGGGTCATGCGGCCGGGATGCCGCCTCCGCCACCATGGCTGGCCACCATGGTTGGGGCCATGCCGCTGGGATGCCACCGCCACCGCCAAGGGCAGGATCATGCCACCGGAATGCCGCCGGATGCCCTTTCCTCAAGGGGGTCAGGCCGCTGATGTTGAGCCGCCGCCAGCCGAGATCCGAAGTCGCTCCAGGCCACCACCTGCAGTCTGCAGAGTCGAGGTGGAGGCAATCCGCCAGCCGCTTCCATGGTTGAGAGAGCGATGGAGACAGGGTGAGGAAGATTGGGGACCGAAGGTGTGAACTGTGAGGAGATAAGCTTGAGACTTGAGAGAGAGAGGAAAGGAGAGGAGTCGTGGAGATAAGGACGTGCAGGATTTAGTTTTTTCGTTTTTTTATTCACCTGGATTGGGATGTTATCCCGCCTAAGCAATCCAAAATTTCAAATGATGCGCTGGCACCGGCAGCTCGCTATGTCGTGACGGTAGACGCTCAGCAAAATTCTAATTTTCGTGAAGGCCTCAGCGGACCGCCAGGAAAATTGATTTTCGTAAAGGTTTTTGACAGCCGTCACTATAATAGATATTTATCGTGTGTGTTTTTCGTTACTCCCACGAAAATTACTTACTCTCACGGAAATTCCGTTTTCTGGTAGTGAGTGGTAATAATTTTGCCAAATCGTTGGGTATTCCTGAGAATACCCAAGCAACTCGCTCGGTCTGTCACTGTTCGGAGGGCATTCGGTGGCTTGCTTAGAGTTTGGATCAGTTCTACTATAAAATGTCAATTAGTACTATCTAGTTTCTGAAATATTCCACGGAAGCTTTTTTTTTTTTTGTTGTTGTTGATGAAGAGTCTTACAATGAGTATATATTTGTTGTATATGTTCAGATTCCAAAAATGTTGGAGGGTGTGGTTGAAATTAATTCCGCACGTATTGGATTTTTCTTCTTTTGGCAAGGGCACGTAATAGATGTTGACATGCATGCTAGCTAACATCACCAAAAAGATTAATATGTGGTCCAGCACCGAGGTAGCCACTACCAGTGCACCATAAGGATGAACATGTGCCATTTTCATTTTCAAAATGAAACGATGCCGGCCCGTCAGTGAGAAGTACGTCGCTCAACAAATTTGCAAAATTACAATGCTTCACATGGACCAATGCTGAATTCGGATTCCATTCAAGGATCGATATTTGTTGACGCCGGTTTTTTGACCAAGGGACCCATTGTCGGCGACTACAGGTCAAAGAAGGCCGGTGGGCGAGAAGGCTGACGGCCGCTTGAGCGAGTAAAGGGGACTTCCCTTCCGGGAATCGTGCGCGGACGCTAACGAGAAGAGCACAACATTAATGGGCCTGGCACACGTTGTAAAATTAGAAATAATAGTTTAGTTTTGGAAAAGGGATCCTAGTCGGTTAGGAAATCGGCCTCGAAGAGGGTCCGAATAGGATTCTTTTTGCCGAGTATAAATACATACTCGGATGTAACATGTAAACTCGATTCACATCCAATACAACTTTCGGCGCATCGCCAAACCCTAATTTCTGTCAAGTCTTTACTGTTTTCGCGCGGGGATCTTCGGGGCTCCGGTCGACGACACGTTGGCTTGATAAGGTAATTATGTTGTCTAATTCTCGGCGCATTGTTCGTAATTAGATGGCTTAATTGCTAGTTATCCGGCGACCGAATCTGTTTTCGATCGGTATAGTGAGTATCGGCCGGGATGAGTCAAGTTGACCTGGTCCGGGCTCGTGGTGGAGGTAGTTTGACTTGTCCTGCCTCCCCGTTCCAGCCTTTGCTTACGACGCCGATTGGCTCGGATTTGGTCGTTCGAGTCACGGTAGCCGCTATGAGAATTCTTCTACATCTTGGCCGATTCGATCGTGCGGATTCGGTTGACGTGTCCTGTGTTTGCCTTTGCGATAGTTGACTTGTCCTAGGCACATGCAGCCGATTGGCTAGGGTGTAGACTTACTTTCATAGTTAAGATGTTTATGATTGTGCTTGTCCTGAATCGGCCGGGAGTGCGCGGCCGTTAGACCTGGTCCGATCGCGTGCCATCGGTTGACTTGTCCTGTTGGAGCGACTGGTCGATTTGGGATCTGCGTGGTTGTATTCGTCTTACTTGTTCTTTCGGAGTGTTTAGCCGATTGCTTATCACGTTCATTAAGCTGTTTTATGTTCAATCAATGCTAAATCTGTTAAAACTGCTTTTGAACCCGAACCATTAGTATGATTTATCTGGCCATCACTATACATTCGGATAGATCTAAATAATTTACTCGATATAATCAATAACAGAAATCGGCCACATACCCAATCGGCCGATTCACGGATTTGATTGATGATTAAACTATCCTCTTGCTATCAACTAAGTATATCCTATTTAGAATTGCTTTGTTTACATTTTACTCGATAATACATCTCTGCAAAGTCTTAATGATTTGATCGTTTACCGACGAAATCGGCTGCTAGTCACCGATCGCATGTTATAGCATCGGCCGATTTCGTATCGTTTGTATCACAGTTCGTTCGCCTGGCATTTAATATATAAATGGATGGGCCGTGCTGTTCTCTGTTCATGGCCGATTTTGTCTATCTTACGCCGTGATCGGCCATGGCTGCACATCGGTCTATCCGGGCCGATGACCTGGAAATTTTACACCTTTTATTGTCTTTGTTGGTTTGCAGGAAAACCATCCGGCACGCACCAGCGCACACGAACATTGGCGAGCTGAGCCAGTCCGTTGGGAGCACAGGACTCTGCATCAGCTGGGGTTTCGGTGAACTCTCCGGACGGTGGTGTGTCGGCGACTTTTGACGTCAACACACTTTTTGGCACGCCCGGTGGGACAAAGATCAAGATGTCATACATACAAGCTGTCGGGGAGGATGGAACACCAATGGTCGATACCGAGAATCGGCCGATTTTGGTTCCAGTTCCTCTCGGGACGGATGGTAAAGGGCATGGAGAAGTTTCCGATGATAATGGAGTTTCGGCCCGGGGAAAGATGACGACAGAACAAAAGCTGCAGTACCAAGAATACCTGGCCGAAGCAATGAAGAAGTACTTTCAGGCCCCGACGGTGACACGTGGCAGGGTGGCCACAAAAGGGGACTTTCCTCGGATATCGCATCCGGAAGAACTAGACCAAATCAAAGCTCGGAGACTGCCGGATGCCAACCAACTCGGTGATATGGTCAACACGTCCGTTCATCGGGCCTTAATTAATCAATCGGGCGTATTGACCAACACCATTGGGAATTTGATAAAGGACACAATTGATGGCAGGCTGTTCACTGAAGGGTATTCTGGACCTGCATACACGCAGCCTTCCGGCACTCCTGTACGGTCGAGTCGGGGAATTAGCCTTCAGAACACCACACCACAAGTAGGGTTTCAGCCCCTGTACGGCATGCCACCTCACCTATGGACTGGCAAAGACAATGCAAATGCAAGTACCAGTGCAACCCAGCCAGGCAAGGAGGGTGATAGTGATCCCAAGAAGTCGGTAACAGAGGAAAGCGACGGACAAGATGTACAACAGCCGACTTCGAGTTAGGGGCAGCAGCCAATGTGACAGCGGTCCCGCAGATAGCACAGCAGCCCAATTTCTTCTACGTACCAAATACCGGCCCGAGTAGAATTGAGAACTCACCCACTATAGTGCGGCCGATATCCGGCATTCCACAGCCAACTCGTATCGGCCGGGGAACACGGATTCATGACTGGACGGCCGATTCAATCAGCCGTGAATTATGGGGTTGCTCCGCGTACATCGTTCCCGGCTGCCGGCACCGGGATTTCCGGGAGTGGCCAGTTAATACATCCAACCGGGGACAGCCCAACACTGCTTACATGACAGGGGCCGGATCGGCAGCTGCTGGACCCAATGATATGAATAGCCTCATGGCTAAAATCGCCGATATGATGAAGGATCGGTTCGATTTGAAGCCCAAAGAAAAGAGTGCATTATATCGGCGACCTTACCCCGACTGGATGGATTCCGTGGCTTTACCCAATAAGTATAAAATTCCTGAGTTTTCCAAGTTTTCCGGGCAAGATAACACATCAACTATGGAGCATATCAGCCGATATGACGCACAGCTTGGTGAGGCATCTACCCAGGAGGCTTTGAGGGTTAGGCTATTCCCACCGTCGTTGTCCGGATCAGCTTTTTCATGGTTTGCTTCGCTGTCGCCTGGTTCTATTCAGAGTTGGGCTGATTTGGAGAAAAGGTTTCACTCGTACTTCTTCACGGGCATTACTGAGCTTAGTTTGTCCGATTTAATGGCGGTGAAACAGAAATCGGGGGAATCGGTGACCGATTATATACAGCGGTTCAGGACTCTAAGAGGACGATGTTATAATCTGAATCTGACAGAGCAACAATTGGCCGAGATTGCTTACGCAGGGCTATTCTCCAACATCAAAGAAAAGTTTACCCCACATGAGTTTGATGGGCTGGCACAGCTAACACGCAGGGCAATCGGCCAGGAAGAAAATCTCCAGCTCACCAGGAATCGGCGGTATCGGGTAGCTTATGCTGATTTCGACAAGTGAAGGTGATGAGGAGGGAGTTAATGCAGTTGAATGGACTAATAACAAACGGCCGATATTCTCTCCGCATGTGAATCCCAAGGAGAGAAAATATGATTTTGATTTATCCAAGGCCGATGAGATATTTGATCAGCTATCGCGGGAAAAGAAAATCCAGCTTTCCCCTCATCACAAGATTCCTACGCCGGAGGAGTTGAAGAAAATGGCTAAATGGTGCAAGTGGCATGGGAATTCACATCATAACACCGTTGATTGTTATGCTATGAGGGATGAGATCCAGAAGGCAGTTGACAGTGGGATATTGCGAGCAGCTGATGTGAAGAAGAAGATGAAAGTTGATGGGCATCCTTTCCTCGCTAATACGATGTGCATCAATACTATCGGCGGTGGATCGGCTGGTTTCATACGCCGATATGAGAAGAAGAGGGAAAGGGAAGAAAGAGACCAGATGGCACATGAACAGGAATTTATTGGTCAAAATCAGCAGTACAGGCAAGGTGTAGTCCGCCGAGAAGATTTTGACCCACACCGGGATTGTCCTTTCTTTCAGCATCGTTGGGACCGAAACATGAAGCTTCCATCTATCGAGAACTGTCCGGAGTGTGCTGGCCGGGAAGAGTATCGTGATGTCGGGTCGTCAAGTTACCAAGGACGGCCGATTGATCGCAACTATGACTCTCAACAATCGGCCCCCGTAAGAGCAGATCGGCTACGATCACGGATACGAGGAACGAAGATACGTAGTGCCAAGGAGAACCTTCGTCCACGATCGGCTGGGGCCAATCAATGATGAAGAAGAGTTCGATTACCAATACCATGAAGACTCGAGAGGTGATCGGACCGAGAGCGAGGGTCGATGGTGCCCCGGTGGTTTGTTCAAGCAAAACCCAAAAGAGGAGGCTTCAAAGAATGCGTTGTCGGGAAATCAAGGGTAGACGGCATTACGGAGATGACCAAGATGATGAGCCAAAGCCCAAGAAGCAATGGAGGCCGAAAGTGCAGTCTCAGGTGGTCCAGGCTGAAGCCACGGTGAATATGATGTCATTGATGCCCAGGATTGTCGGATCGGACGATGAAAATTCGGCTGAAGAAGAACCAGTTGGGGAGACTTCGGAGATTCTCGTGGACACCGGAATCAGCGGTGTTTGATAAGCCGGTCAACTCTGATCATTTGCATCTCAAGGCATTATACATTAGCGGCTATGTCAATGGGTCGCCGATGAGGAAAATGTTGGTCGACGGAGGAGCAGCGGTTAATGTCATGCCAATTACTACATACCGCAAACTCGGGAAGACGCCGGAAGAAATGATGAGGGCCAATCCGACGCTCAAGGATTACAGTGGGAGAAGCCAAGATGTGCGTGGGGCCGCAATAATGGAGATCACCGTGGGCAGCAAAACCATACCCACCACTTTTTTCATCATCGACGGGAAAGGTGCGTACACCACTTTATTGGGGAGAGACCGGATTCATGCCAATTGTTGCATCCCATCAACTATGCACCAGTGTTTGATTCAATGGGTCGGCAACAAGGTCGAAATCGTGCGGGCCGATAAGTCTCGTAACCGTTGCAATCGCCGATTTCGAGTTTACCGGTCTAGAGAACTTGCCTTGTTTATCGGGCACGTATTGGGATGCGGAAGCCATAAACATCACGGATGACGGAGTTATTGTGACCGGGGGTCGGTACCCCCGGCTGCTCGATGGGCCCCACAGGAGAATTGACGGACAATCGGCCGATCGGTATACACACCGAAGACATGGTAGGTCGGCCGATTGATGAAACAGAAGACGGGAAATTAGGCCACGGTTTTGTGTCGGCCGACGAGTTAGAAGAAGTAGATATAGGGGATGGAGACAAACCTCGGCCGACATATGTTAGCAAGAAATTGTGTAAGGAAGTAAGAGATGAATTAGTGGCCTTATTGAAAGAATTTAAAGATTGTTTTGCTTGGGATTATAGCGAGATGCCTGGACTCAGCCGATCGATTGTTGAACATCGGTTGCCCACTAAACCCGGATATCGACCATATAAGCGTGGGGCTCGGAAGATTGACCCTAGGTATTATGAAGCCGTCAAAGAAGAGATTATTAGATTGTATGAAGCCGGCTTCATCGGACCATGCCGATATGCGGAATGGGTTTCTAGTATTGTACCGGTGGAGAAGAAAAATGGAAAGATGCGGGTCTGCATTGACTTCAGAAATTTGAATAAGGCAACTCCGAAAGATGAGTATCCAATGCCAAACGCTGATTTGTTGGTTGATGCAGCCGCCGGCAACAAAATTTTGAGCTTTATGGATGGAAATGCTGGGTATAATCAGATTTTTATGGCCGAGGAGGATATATCGAAGACGGCATTCGGATGCCCCGGAGCGTTGGGACTGTATGAGTGGGTTGTCATGACCTTCGGACTAAAAAATGCTGGTGCTACATATCGAGAGGGCCATGAATTTTATATATCATGATTTGATCGGTCGATTGGTGGAAATTTACATTGATGATGTCATGGTGAAATCAAGATCGATTGGGAGTCATGTGGCTGATCTCGGAGAAGTGTTGAAGAGGACAAGACAATACGGCCTAAAGATGAACCCGCTCAAGTGTGCGTTTGGCGTCTCAACTGGACAATTTCTGGGGTTTATTGTGCATGAAAAGGGAATTGAAGTCGGCCCTAAGAGTATTGATTCTATCGGAAAGTTGGAACCGCCGACGAACAAGACGAAGCTCCAGTCCCCGATCGGCAAGATTAATTTTATCGGGCGATTTATCTCAAACTTGTCCGGCCGACTTGATGTGTTTACGCCATTGTTGAAGCTCAAGGCCAATCAAGAGTTTCGGTGGGAGCCGATCCATCAAAAGGCTTTAGAAGATATCAAGAAGTATTTGGTGTCCCCACCGGTAATGGTTCCGCCAAAGTCGGGCACGCCCTTTAAGTTATATTTATCGGCCGATGACAGGTGCATCGGCTCAGCATTGACTCAAGAACAGGAGGGAAAAGAGCGAGTCATATTTTATCTCAGCCGCAAACCGATTGATGCAGAAACACGGTATCCGAAGTCGAAAGGTTATGTCTCTGTCTCGTATTTTTCATGCACAAAATTAAGGCATTATCTCGTTGGCGGAAGAGTGTACTGTCGTTTGCCAGGCCGATGTCGTAAAGTATATGCTATCGGCTCCGGTCCCCAAAGGCCGGTTGGGCAAATGGATGTTGGCAATTGCGGAGTTTGATTTAGGCTATGAATCGGCCAAAGCAGTAAAAGCACAAGTATTGGCTGATCTAGTAGTGCAGCACGGTGAACACTCGGCCGGGTATGTTGAACCAGTGCCATGGACGGTGTTCTTTGATGGTTCGATTTGCAAGGAAGGAAGTGGAATCGGCTTGGTTGTTGTGTCGCCTCGGGGGCAGTATGTGGATACTCTATTACAGTAGAGGCGTACACCAACAACCAAATCGAATATGAGGCAGTGTTAAAAGGATTGGAATTACTCATCGATGCCGGGGCTGATTTTGTGGAAATTTTCGGAGATTCCTTGTTGATTGTGAGTCAGCTGGCCGATGAGTATGAGTGTAAAGATGAAATATTGTTGCAATATCATGGAAAGTGTCGGAAGTTAATGAAAAGGTTCAAGTGTGTTAAAGTCAGCCATATACCAAGAGAGCAGAATTTTGAAGCAAATAACTTGGCTCAGCTAGCATCCGGATATCGGCTCGCCGAAAACAGCTTAGAGATAGCCGATATTGAAGAAGCCGATTGGCGTACGGAAATTCGAAATTTTTTGAGCAATCCATCCCAATCTACAAATAAGAAGATAAGATATAAAGCTTTGAAGTATGTTCTGTTGGATGATCAACTATTTTTCAAGACAATTGATGGGGTGCTTCTCAAGTGTATTGATGACACCGAGGCAAAAGTGGTGATGAGCGAAGTACATGATGGAATTTGCGGAACGCATCAATCGGCCCATAAGATGAAGTGGTTGCTAAGGCGAGCTGGTTATTACTGGCCGACAATGTTGGCCGATTGTTTCAAATATTATAAAAGTTGCCAAGATTGTCAGAAATTTGGACCTATACAGAGAGCGCCGCGTCGGCTATGAATCCGGTAATCAAACCTTGGCCGTTCGTAGGCTGGGCCATGGATATGATTGGCCAGATAAATCCAGCATCAAGCAAAGGACATCAATACATATTGGTAGCTACAGATTACTTCACAAAGTGGGTTGAAGCGGCACCCTATCGTAAAGTTTCGACGGCCGTCGTGGTAACGTTTGTTAAGGAGCATATTATTTATAGATTTGGAATTCCAGAGACAATCACAACAGATCAAGGATCAGTATTCACGTCGGACGAATTTCAAACTTTTGCTGATGAGATGGGAATTAAGTTAATTAATTCGTCACCATATTATGCCCAAGCCAATGGACAAGCTGAAGCGGCGAATAAGAGTCCGATTAAGTTAATCAAGCGGAAAATACAAGAGTATCCTCGTAAGTGGCATATGAAATTGATGGACGCTTTGTGGGCTTATCGTATGTCACGGCATGGAGCCATGCAAGTTACGCCGTATCGGTTGGTATATGGGCACGAAGCCGTACTTGCCATGGGAGACAGCTATCGGCTCCGAAGGATTGAGTTGCAACAAAAACTTTCGGCCGATCAGTACTACGGATTGATGATGGATGAATTAGAAGATGTGGTACAAAATCGGCTGGATGCATTAGAGAAAATAGAGCAGAATAAAGCAAGGGTCGCCCGTCATTATGATAAGAAGGTTGTGCAGAAACAGTTTAAAGAGGGCGATTTGGTCCGGAAGCTTAGGATGCCGATCGGAGTAAAGGACAATCGGTTTGGTAAATGGTCGCCTAATTGGGAGGGACCTTATTTGATTAGCCGATCGGCACCGGGTAATGCATATATTTTGAAAGAATTAGAAGGGGAAGAATTCGGTCGAGCACTTAATGGAAAGTATTTGAAGCAGTATTATCCTAGTATTTGGATTAACTCATAGTGTTCGGCCTAAAAGGACTACAGCCGATGTCGATGTTGTTGGCATCTCTTAAGGTCACGCGGAAAGAAACACGTGACCGCGGGAGAGCCAAGGGTTTAAGTCACTTGCACTATTTAACCAAATAATCCACATCCAAGTACAAGTACTAGATATGTATTATAAGGTGGGTCATGAATATCCGCAAGCTGACGGATAACCCGTTGTAGCATTTCACCCGAGAGTATTCAAGGGTATCGTATTTATATTTTCCCAAAGGAAGACATGGTTGATAAGAGTACTTATGTTCATGGTGTTACAAAAGAATGATGAAGTATTCACATTCCAATGCAGGGGTTAGGAGCAATAAGTTGAGGATAGTGTGACACACACCAAGGCGATGCATTCTCTTATAAAAGGGATAGAGGCGATCCTAGATAAAGCTAAACTAGACTAGCAGCACCACTACTCCTAATGATACAACATTCATATGAGTGCGCAGCTTCTACCTAACATCCAAGATCATGCAAGCGCAAGCAAGCGTCTAATGCCTAGGCATCATCGGGAGATCCGTCTTACGCGAGGTCCGCCTCGCGACTCCGGCTTTTTAGACTCCTATGCCATGCCCGAACGTGGAGGATTACTTTGGATGACAAGGCTGTCACTTCTTGTCACCTACCTCTACAAACCGTGGGACACGAAGCACATTCAACGGTGGGTAGATAACCCCAAGCACCGTGCCGGCGTCACTAACCACAACTCTAGATCCCTCGAGGCACCGACATGGTGGTAAATCTAGAGCACCCTTGCGGGACGATGAACCCGAAGCCTATTCATAAGAACACTAGCCTAACTAGCATAAGCTAGACGAAAGGATCAAAGCTAGCACTAAGTCATGTAGAGACGCTCGTCGCTCAAGAATGAGCGACGAACGGCAATTAATCAAGTAAGATCAGGAGTAATCGGTGATCAAGTATGAACGAACGAAGAACATTCGATATGAGTTCATCTTCTATTAATGAAGAACGAAGAACGAACGACGAACTTATATGAACGAACGATGAACGATCAAACAAGATCATGATTACTCTATAAAGCTCATGACAAGGATATGAACGAAAGTATTCCATAGATGAATGATCAAGTCTCATAAAGAGAGGATACAAGAGCTATACCCAATTCTCCACAAGACTTTGGGAGCAATGAGGCAGCCCACTACTAAGCCTAGCACTACCTAGAAAGCCTCTAAACTTCTAGTGTGAGGAGAGAATGATCCTTGTGTTGTTGTGTGTGTTAAGGAGGGGGGTACCCCTCCTTATATAGGCTTGAAAGGTCGGCTCCTCGGAGGCGGTTTCGTAGGTCGGTGGCATTTAATGCGCGTGGAACCGACCTCCGTAGGCGGTGGGCAAACCGCCGTAGAAAAGTGGGCCAGGGGGCCACCATGACGGTTCGGCCGAACCGCCTTGTTGGTTCGGCCGAACCGCCACCGGCCCCTCCCGGGCCGGGCTTTGGCGGTTGGCTCCCCCACCGGATGTTGGTCTTTGATCCAGGTGCGTGAGGCCTTATTTGTGTTGGATTTCGTGGTCGTTGGCCTTTTATCTTGGAGTTGATTCCCGCGGCGAAGTGGAAGTTTTGTAAAAGTGTTGATTTGTCGCCTCGGGCCCGGAATTCATCATTTTCCACCTGCACACTAAAAATCTAGAGGTACACGTGGAACTAGGTTATTTCTAAGTAAAATGCATGCAAGACATGCCTAGTCCTTCTCATTTATTTGACTAATTGACTGGTCGAAATTGGTCCGTAACGACCGTCAACAAGCTCCCCTAAGCTTACCCCTTGCTCGTCCCGAGCAAGTAGTAGAACTTTAGGTTGTTGATCAGGAGTTGCTACAATGCCTACTTCTCAAAGGTACCAAGTGTATAACAAAGATACTCATCCTTGAGTTGAATAAGTTGGCAATGGTAACTCACCCTTCCCCTTAGTCCTCATGGGGCTTTGTGCTTTTCACTTTACCTTGGGCGGTTGAGAGAGAGAACGGTGTATAGAGCATTTATTTTCTCTTCCCTTGTCTTGCTTTTTATTCTCCTGACGTTTTCAAAAAATATTTTTTTTTTTTTTTTTTTCAAGTAAAACCACGTTCCACAAGTGATGCTCTCGAATCGCTCTAATGGTGTTTATATTCCTCACCAAGGCATGTGTATTGCCTCATCCTACATCTAATAGGCTTTTGTGGAGCTCAAGGTAGGGTATGAAATGAGGCATACTTGCATTCATATTTTTGCGAAACCAAAAGAGTGGATCCATGGAGATAGCAAGTCATACAATCGTAGATCAAGATGTGCAAGTGTGAAGATGATGGTGGTGGTGTATTTGACTACTCCTCTTTTTGTTTCACCTCTTTTTATTTTGGATTTTGGGCATGGCTATCTTTTCTTCTTTCTTTTTCTATGCTCGAAATGAGAGCAGCATCTTTTTCTTGCTCATCTTTTGTGAGCCTTATTTTCTTTTTTCTTTTGCATAGCCATGCCTTCTTTTGATATTTTAAGAGAGGTGATAAAATGTGAGGAGTGTCTTTATTTTGGGTGGATGGCATGACATGTTGCTAACTTCCGGTGTAGAAGTGTAGCATATGAGGTGGAGTGTGTACGTGATCTTGATCATGAGAGTATGAAAAGCATCTCACTAGGGTCACACAATTTTGATAAAGCTCAATGAAGTAACAAGTAGCAAATGAGTAAGGTTTTCAAGGGAAATTTGCATATGGCTTTGGTAGGAATTTATCATCACTTGGGAACTTATAGATTTTGCAATTTTTGGGAACAGAATTCCGGAGATTTTAAGCTCAACTTAGGACAAGATCATAGCAGCTCTTTTTACCATATCATCATCTCACAACAACTTAGGTGCAGCTCAAGCATGTGCAGCCCACAAGTTTCAGGTTCTAAGCAAGTTTTGCTAGCCACCAAACTCAAAACTAGGAGAGTTCTAAATTATAGACTAGGCACATGAGAGAAATAAAACAGAGCAACTATTCATCATCTCAACATAGAAAGACTAGCAACATACTTGCAGCGTATAAAAGGGAACTAAGCTACTTCTTTTTGTTCTTTTTAGTTTTATCATTTTTATTTTGTTTTTCATATGAGAGGCAAGAACAAGCAAAAACAAGAGACAATAAAGGATACAAGTTGCGATACATGATACCTTAGCGGGGGTGCTGCCCCCCCAAGCTTGTTCTTGCTCATGGGTTTGGTGGAATGAACCCCATGTGACGGAAGTAAGCCAAAAGATCGGCTCGTTGTTGCTCCGTCATGTTGGTGAGGGCGGTGAGCTGGGTGTCGGTGCGCTCTTGCCATTGATGAGTTTGCAAGATGTGTTGGTTGAGCGCATACTCGGTGTCTTCCGCCGTGGTTTGGAGTCTTCCCATTTGTGAGGAGAGGTTGTTCATCTCCTGCACAAAGTTGTAGCCTTGGGCTGATCCGGAGTCGGTGGAGTGTTCCTCCCATTGTTGTTGTGGAGAAAACAGCCCCGGGCCATATCCCGGAGTTTGCCACGCCGATCCCCCGGCCATGTGAGGTGGCGGGGCTGGGTACCCACCGGGAGAAAACCCGGGGTGGCTGTACCCCGGCTCGCCATGAGTCGTGGGGTGCGGTGTGGGCATCTCGGAGGTAGATGGTTGTTCTGATCTGTGCGCCCCCTGCGAGAAGATACACTCCTGCGAGACCGCTGCGCTTCTTGGAGCTCAATGGTTAGATTTTTGAGAGTATACAAACGAAGGTCCGGGTTAGGTAACCGAAACTCGTTTGCATATCCCACAAAATAATATATGAGGGAATCGTTCGGACCATTCTTAAGAGAGTGACCTTGAATAAGATAATCTTTATTTATAAGAGAGCGAGGTGTAGCAAGGTATTCAACATTAGCATCATGTAAAGCTCCCACCCGCATGGCAATTCGTGTCACTAGAGAGGTACATTCAATTGGTCCTATCGTCCCAAGATTTTCTATCCATTGGCAAATCATGGCTTTCACGGGAGCAATCTTAATCTTATCGACCGCAGCAAAAAGAATTTTTAGCTCATCCTCGCAAGACACTCCGAATATCACTCCTTGGAAAAAGAGTGATAGCAATCCACATGTGCATAAAACGCAAGGTAGGATGATGGATGTGATTAGTTCTAGGTCGCACGCAACTAGGAAGACCCGTAATCCTTTCCCAAAAAGCATGCTTTGAAAACCGAGGAAGGGCACCATCCAAGTCGGTATTGCAGCGAGTATTAAAGCCAAGAAGAGTGCTAAGTTCTTTCCAAGTCAAACGGTAGGATTCACGGAAAAACCGAAAAGAAATTCCTTCATCTACCGTTTGTAGGGTGCATAAAAACTGAAGTGTAAGCAAGCGGGAACCCGGCTCATTTACACTAGCAAAATCTGTCCACCCTAAGGCTTTAAATACTTGAGCAAATTCAGCATCCATACCTATTTTGTGCAGCAGCTCCGTGTCAAATGCTCGCGTAGGAGCAAAGAGACGGTGTTGGAGAAGCGTGTAGGTGCGCGTCTCGTGCTCGCCCACTAAGTCGAGGTCGGTGTCGGTGAGGAGACGATGCTCGATGTTGCCCTCTTGCCCTTCTTCCTCGACTTGTGGTGGTGAACTTGGCGGTGACTCGACCACGGGGCGTGCGCGGGTGCTTCGACGTAAAGAGCTTGAACTTGAGCGTGAGCTCAAGGACCTCTTGATTGACCCGAACAGCTTCTTGGCACCGGTCATGGCTGCACACAAAGAGAGCAAGAATGCAAGAACAAAAATTCCGAACGGGTCATGTGAGGGAAAAATCAAATTAGCGACACCGTCGGTTGTTCATGTGAGCAAGAAATCGCAACTCGAGAAAAACCAAACAAAAACAAATCAAACCAAAAACTAGACAAGCACACCAAGAGCAAAAGATTTATGCAGAACTTTTAGGCAATGAGCAAGTGAGGACAATGGAAAACTTGAGAGTAATGAGAATGAAGTGAGTGAGGAGTGGAAATGATAGTGTGAGAGGGGGAGAGAGCTCTGGCCAGGCCACCTCTACTTATAGCTCACGAAGTAGCCGTTTTTGAGCGTTAGGAGGGGCATATGACCGTTGGGAAAAGGACAGACCGAGCAACGGTCATGGCAGCTCGGCCGAACCAAGGAGGTGGGTTCGGCCGACCTGCCGTGGGTCCCTTTTGCTCCCCTTTTGGCCCATAGCTCCCAACGGCCAAATGATCATTGACCATGGTTGCTACGTCCGGATATTCCTCGTAAATTTTTGCTCAAGAAATCCAAAGAAAGTTGCCTCAAATTCAGCTTTATTCGAAAAATCAAATCTCGAGAAAAAGTGTTGGAGAAAATTCCAACATGCAAAAATTGTTTTTGGATTTTGTATAAGGATACAAGGGTTGTCCAAAAGTTTCAAACAAAGTAGGAAAATTTGGACGTAAAAGGATTTTGGTTTTCAAATTTTCTATGCATGGCGAGTGAGAAAAAAAATCAAATATGCTGGCGGAAAATCCAAATAAATGAAATGAAAATTATCTTGTGATAAAATAGAATATGCAGGGAGATGCATGTGGTGGAAAACAAAAATCAAAAGAAATCGAAAGATAATACCGATTTATCCCGTCGACCAGTGGCTTTGCCATTTTAAGTCCGGCGAGCGAGGACTTCTCCATTTCTTTTCATCCTTGTGGTGCAGTGCCCTTTCCCCGGAGAAGAGGATGAAGATGGCTGCACCTTCTTCACTTGCCACACTTGTTTGGTCTTTGTTGATGTAGGTGGCTTTGTGTCTTGAAGGACTCGGCTTCTTGGCCCATAATCCCGGCCTTGCCGTTGCAGTGCTTCTTGGGTTGGTACCATGACGGATTCTCAATTTTGTCAAGTTGCTTCCAAAAGGCGACGAGACTATCCGTCTTTCTTGGCGTCACTTCAACTTCACGGATGTTTGAGGGATTTGGCCCATACTTGATCTTGATCATTGAGCATTGTTCTTTTCTTGGTTGGAACTCAAACTTTTCCTCCTTCCCATTGATGTGGAATCGGATTTCTCCATTCCCAACATCAATTTGGGCGTTTGCGGTGCCGAGGAAGGGACGTCCCAAAATGAGGGGCGTGTTCTTGTCGATATCCATCTCAAGCACCACAAAGTCCACCGGTATGAAGTTGCCTCGAATTTTTACCGGCACGTCTTCGGCTATTCCCGCGGGGTAGCGGACCGAAGAGTCCGCCAATTGCAACCTCATTGGTGTAGGAGTCAAGGTTGTGTAGCTCAAACGATCAAAGACTTCTTTGGGCATCACGCCGACGCTTGCCCCAAGATCACATAAGGCCTCGGTCGAAGTGGTGTGCCCCAATGGAACATGATATTGTGGGGCAGCCAGGGTCCTTCTTCTTTTCTCGAAGCCGATTGAGTATAGCTGCGCTACACTCCTCTCGTGAGCTTGACCATTTCCTCGTTGGGTAGTGGCCTCTTGTTGTTGAGGATGTCTTTAAGGTAGCGTGCATATGTGGGCACCTGCACCATGTCCAACAATGGCACGTTGACATGAATCCTTCGGATGGTCTCGACGAATCGAGCAAATTGTTCATCCTCCTTTGGCTTCCTCGTTTCGTGAGGGAATGGCAAAAAGCTTGTGTCTTGAAATTCAATTCCATTCTTCCCTTCACTTGGCTTCGGTTCTTCTTCTTTTTCTTTGGTAATAGAAGGGCTTTCCTCCTCCAGGTCGTTCCCTGTTCTTCTTTGCTGCATGGTTAGGATATGGCGGATCCCGAGTGGATTTTCCTCCCCTCGTGGTAACCGCATTAACATTTTCCAAAGAAGACTCGGGTTGCCCCGGATCTTCCCTGAATTAGAACCAGGAATAAGAGCAGCTAGCCGAGCAACTTGGGTTTCAATCATTTTATTAAAGCTCACCTGATTTTTGAAAGCAGAGGAGAAACCTTCTATTTGTGCAGCTTATGTTTTCTAAGACTTTATCATTGGCAGCAAGCTTTTTGTTGATAGATTCGTTAATTTTAGCTTGGCCATAAACCAAATCTTTCAAGGAAGGTTGATTATTGTTAAAGCCGTAAAAATTGTTACCTCCTTGATATGATGGTCGGTTTTGGTTGTACCCTTGTCCTCCGTTTGGACGATACCCGTTGTTGTTGTTCATGTAGAACACCTCTTCATGGGTATGGGGGCAATCCTTCCCCATATGGCCGTTGTTCCCGCACTCCTCACACGTCATGTGTGAGTCCAATGCATGAACACCACCATTTGCGTTGTGTTCGTCCAAGCGTTTTATGAGGAGGTCAACCTTGGCGGACAAAGATGTCCACCTCCTTGACAGGGTGTACGCCTCTTGCGCGTGTTTGGAGTCGATCATCGCTCCACCCTTGATTGGAGACCATCTTCTCTATGAGTTCTTTTGCTTGGGCAATAGTTTTGGAGAAGAAGGCTCCTCCAAAGCAGCGGCATCCATATGTCCACGGGTTGTTGGTGTCAACCCGTTGTAGAAGTGTTGAAGAATGAGCCATTCCTCCATCCCATGGTGAGGGCAGGCCGTAATGTATTCTTGAAGCCTTTCCCATGCCTCGGGCATGGATTCGTTTGTCGCTTGCCGGAAACTTGCAATTCTTCCACGAAGGGCATTGGTTTTGCCCATCGGGAAAAACTTGGCGAGGAACGCCGTGGAACATTTGTTCCAAGTGTCAATGCTTGCACGATTGGCATAAAACCACCGTTTCGCCTTCCCAAGGAGGGATAGGGGAAACAGCGGAGTTTGATAGCATCTTGGTTGGCTCCGGCCGTGGCTGATGTGTTGCATATTTCCAGGAACCGTTGGAGATGAGAGTTGGCGTCCTCTGAGGCCTTTCCACAAAAGGGAATGGCTTGCACCATAGTGATGAGGCTGGACTTGATGTCAAGTCCTCGCAGCACCAGCTGCCGACGTTGGGCCCAATGGGCACATTGGCGACGGAGGGCGCAGAGTAGTCACGAAGGGTCCTTTCAGCCATGAGTGTTGAGGTTGATGGTGCGGAAGATGCGGGCTCGCTTGTCGTGGGTTCTTGAGGAGAGACAACGACGCGAGGTCGAGTCTTTCTCGCAAGAGCCTCGGGATTATCAACGAAGTTTTCCGGCAAGTCGAATCCACGCATGCACCATCCTCGTTTTCACCTTTGAGAGAAAACAGATCAAGGTTAGCCTGCAAGGGCAATGATTAAATCATCATCAAGTGTAATCATGAACATTCATTGTATTCTTATTAACCAATGTCTTCCCCGGCAACGGCGCCGTAAATGCTTGTTGGCATCTCTTAAGGTCACGCGGAAAGAAACACGTGACCGCGGGAGAGCCAAGGGTTTAAGTCACTTGCACTATTTAACCAAATAATCCACATCCAAGACAAGTACTAGATATGTATTATAAGGTGGGTCATGAATATCCGCAAGCGGACGGATAACCCGTTGTAGCATTTCACCCGAGAGTATTCAAGGGTATCGTATTTATATTTTCCCAAAGGAAGACATGGTTGATAAGAGTACTTATGTTCATGGTGTTACAAAAGAATGATGAAGTATTCACATTCCAATGCAGGGGTTAGGAGCAATAAGTTGAGGATAGTGTGACACACACCAAGGCGATGCATTCTCTTATAAAAGGGATAGAGGCGATCCTAGATAAAGCTAAACTAGACTAGCAGACCACTACTCCTAATGATACAACATTCATATGAGTGCGCAGCTTCTACCTAACATCCAAGATCATGCAAGCGCAAGCAAGCGTCTAATGCCTAGGCATCATCGGGAGATCCGTCTTACGCGAGGTCCGCCTCGCGACTCCGGCTTTTTAGACTCCTATGCCATGCCCGAACGTGGAGGATTACTTTGGATGACAAGGCTGTCACTTCTTGTCACCTACCTCTACAAACCGTGGGACACGAAGCACATTCAACGGTGGGTAGATAACCCCAAAGACCGTGCCGGCGTCACTAACCACAACTCTAGATCCCTCGAGGCACCGACATGGTGGTAAATCTAGAGCACCCTTGCGGGACGATGAACCCGAAGCCTATTCATAAGAACACTAGCCTAACTAGCATAAGCTAGACGAAAGGATCAAAGCTAGCACTAAGTCATGCAAAGGCGTTCGCCGCTCAAGAATGAGCGACGAACGGCAATTAATCAAGTAAGATCAGGAGTAATCGGTGATCAAGTATGAACGAACGAAGAACATTCGATATGAGTTCATCTTCTATTAATGAAGAACGAAGAACGAACGACGAACTTATATGAACGAACGATGAACGATCAAACAAGATCATGATTACTCTATAAAGCTCATGACAAGGATATGAACGAAAGTATTCCATAGATGAATGATCAAGTCTCATAAAGAGAGGATACAAGAGCTATACCCAATTCTCCACAAGACTTTGGGAGCAATGAGGCAGCCCACTACTAAGCCTAGCACTACCTAGAAAGCCTCTAAACTTCTAGTGTGAGGAGAGAATGATCCTTGTGTTGTTGTGTGTGTTAAGGAGGGGGGTACCCCTCCTTATATAGGCTTGAAAGGTCGGCTCCCGGAGGCGGTTTCGTAGGTCGGTGGCATTTAATGCGCGTGGAACCGACCTCCGTAGGCGGTGGGCAAACCGCCGTAGAAAGTGGGCCAGTGGGGCCACCATGACGGTTCGGCCGAACCGCCTTGTTGGTTCGGCCGAACCGCCACCGGCCCTCCCCGGGCTGGGCTTTGGCGGTTGGCTCCCCCACCGGATGTTGGTCTTTGATCCAGGTGCGTGAGGCCTTATTTGTGTTGGATTTCGTGGTCGTTGGCCTTTTATCTTGGAGTTGATTCCCGCGGCGAAGTGGAAGTTTTGTAAAAGTGTTGATTTGTCGCCTCGGGCCCGGAATTCATCATTTTCCACCCGCACACTAAAAATCTAGAGGTACACGTGGAACTAGGTTATTTCTAAGTAAAATGCATGCAAGACATGCCTAGTCCTTCTCATTTATTTGACTAATTGACTGGTCGAAATTGGTCCGTAACGACCGTCAACAGATGCACATCGCTTTGAGACGGCCGATACCGAGAGTATCGCCCTTAGCCCAAAAAATACAAAAGCAAAATAGAGGAAGTCATTGATAAATTAGCCGATGTTAGAACATCGCCTTCAAGATGGCCGATATGATTATATATCGCCCTTAGTGCAAAAAAATGTTTACGACCAAAATTTTGTTGGAGATCCTATTACAATCAAGCATAATTGACGGCCTCAGCGCGGGACGGAAAATCTTGGACGGCAGATAATGCGCGGGCCAGCATAGAGTCGAGATTGGCCATGACCAAGAGGTCATCCTCGATCGGGCCGACATTAGCCTCGCGCCGCAGCGACCATCTTCTCGGCCGTTTGAATTGCTTCGGCCGTCGTCTCCTGTTGAGCCGCCACATCGGCCGACAGCTGTACAATTGTAGCTTCCAAGGCCGCCGCCGCCTCCTCCTTGAGAGCCAGCCGTTGCTCTCAAATCGGCAATCTCCCGGTTGATTGCCCGCAGTTCATCCCGCCGATTTGAGAGTTGCTCTTGCATCTCTTGGGTCTTCCGGGCCTCCTCCTCGGAGCGCTTGATGGAGTTCTCGGCGAGCAACGCCGCTTGCCGCTGCTCCGCGTGGCGAGCCGTACGCCGCCGGGCACGAGCAAAGTCCATTTGCCAGCACTCCATATACGCCACACGGTGCGAGCGTCGCGCACATCCTCCGGGAGCTCTGTCCGAACCTCCAAGTACCGGGCCCTTATGGGGTGGGCGTCGGCCACCAAGCAGTCAACCGAAGAGGCCTCGAGCCTGCGCGCGATTTCGTTCACGGTGGTAAGACCGGAAGCGGATACCAAGATCGGCGCAGACGAGGGAAGCCGAGCGCCCGGAATACCAAGGAAGATAAAGTGAAGTTAATAATCGAAGCAAATCAAGAAAATAAAAGGGAGATAGTAAAAACAAACCTGCGAAGCATCGATGCGGAGCGGCCGGACGTCTATCGGCTGCGCCATTGAACCCACAGGTTCATTTGCCCCAATCAACTCTCGGCCAGCCGATTCTTCTTCGCCGCCGACATCTTCGGGGGCAGCATCGTGCACACGGCCAGCTTGCTCGATATCGGCGGGCTCCTCGGTAGATTCATTGGCAGCAAGTGCCTACAGGAGAAGCCGCGGGCGGTTCCCGGCCGATTGGTTCTTCGTCAGCAACGGTGTCCTTAGGAGAAACCGCGGGTGACACGCGGTCCGCCGGTTCAACTTCAGCGGCGACCTCGAAGACGCAGCCGATCCAAGCGAGTTGAGCTCTCTCGCAAGGTTTGGATCGGCCCGGCTTGGTACAACCGCCGGTCCCGAGCTACGGGGATCGGCCTTTCGGTGTCGGCGTCCCGGCCCGGGGAGGAGTTGATAGGCGGATCGGCCTATCGTGCGTCGGTGTCCGGGCCCGAGGAGGAAGAACCGCCGATTCCCGCGAAGAACTCATGGTTAGACCGTGTAAAGTAAAGAGGGAATCGGCGATTATGCAATAACAACCCGACGCGGCGGAGATGGTTCGCTCGAAGTAATCCGGGTCGGACGGGAGCGCAGGCTGCTTTAGCGCCGCGCGATGGCGCTTCGGGGCTTGAATCGGCCTTGCGGCCGGTGCATTAGCCTTCCTCTTTCTCGATTGCGGCCGTTTTAGTCTTGGCCTTGCGGGCAGTTGGTGCCCTCGAAGCATTGCCCCAAAGGCTTGGGCAGGAGTACGATCCGTGAAGCCGATGTTTGGAGCAATTGGGCTCGGCATCATGTACGCAATCGACCGACCACCGATACTCCGGGTCGGCGGCTCCTCCGTGTCCGACCGAAAAGGGAAATATACAAAGGTGAACATTAAGAGTGGCCAATTTCATCTACAAAATCGGCTTTATGGAAATAAATCGGCTACACATACCTCGGCAAAGGCCTCGCTCAGGACTAAGCCGGAGAAGAATGAGGCGGTGTTCCGGCCGCGGAGGTGCCGGTTCCACTCGCCCCACCAGCCGGTCGAAGAGGCGGGTGCTCCGGGGCGCCGGGGAGAATCCGGCCAAGTCGCCGATGGCGACATCGGCGGTGAGGCCGACGAGCCAATTCCATTGAATGGCGTTGTCGACGGTAGCCCGCGCTTTTATTTTCCCCACATAGAAGAGGTCGGGGGCAACCGGCCGAAGCCGAATTGACGAGCCGCCACCGACGGGTGGTAGAACTCGTAGGAGCAAAGCGCCTTGCCCCCGGCAGCGAGTCCCGTCGGCAGCAGACAGGGGCGGAGGCAGGTGGTGAAGATTTTGACCGCCTCCCCGTCGGCCGTTGGGAAGGTGGGGTCGATCGTAAAGGGAGTATCATACCCCTTCTCGAAAAATCAATGTACGGATACCAATCCGTACTTTCATTGTTGAGGCCCTTGTAAAGGGCGGCGAACCAATATGCCAGGGTGTTATCCGACATGGCTGCCCCCGGCGCCGTGGATAGCGCTTCGCCGAAGGAGATACACCGGCCGAATCGGGGTGTGGCCGATTCTCGCGTGGTTGCCGGGGAAGGTGAGGACACCGAGGTCCAGCTCGATGGCCTTGGTGGTGTGAAGGGACAACCACATCCGGATAAACCACCAAGGGCCACCCAGGTTCTTGACGGATCGGCCAAAACGCAACTCCACCGAAACCCGGTGAAGAAGGAAGTACGCCGACCCCGGAAGATATTTGCCCATAGGAAGGGCATAGCCGTCGGCCAATCTATCGGCTATCGGCAGTAGTTGTTTGTGGGGCTCACGCCGACCCCACAAAAGAAAAAGTGGTCAAGCCACATGTTGAGAAAGGCGACGTGCTCGCGGCGATCGACCGAGCCGTGCCCCTTGTTATAGGTCCGGATATAGACCTTCCAACCCCCGGTTTCTTTGGGATTGATCCGGTGGGTGGACTTGATGCGGATGGCGTTTGGAGTGGCCTCCGCCGTGATATTTAAATCGGCCAACATGACCGTGTCTAGAAGGGTCATGGTAGCCGGCCGTGCCCGAACATGAAGCAGCTCAGGGCATCCGACCGGAGATAGGAAGCGGCCGCCAGCAAAGGTTCGTTTTTGTGGTGGTCGGCCGCAGAAAGTTTTATGGCATGGGCAATGCCGATATCGGCCCAAACTTGCCGATAAGCGGCCGATACCCGGTTATACCAATCCCTCCACCCCGCAACAGGAGTCGGCCATGACCTAAAGCTACCGGACCAATCGGCCGGTAAAGGAGATTGTTGCCGAAACGGGACCCGGTTCGTTTCGGCACGTATAAGATCCGTGGGGTCCGGATCGCCCATGGGGCCCAAGAAAAAATGGGTCGGGATGTTCGATGGGATGACGATTTGGTTCCGGATCTCCTAAAAACGAAGAATAAAACTAAAATGAGAAACAAAACGGAAAGAAGATAGATCGTGAAAATGAACAAGAACAAGAACACGAAGAAGATTGCAAAGGTAGAAAAGAGGGATGCCCGAATGTACATTACCTCCGGAACGGCGTTGGTGGTGGCGACGACGTGGCCGGCGGCGGCGGCTGCAGCAGCAATGACGGTGGGATTCATGATCGCCGGAGAAGAGAAAGCGACGGCGGCGCGGTGAGAAGTTGAAAAGGCTCGAAAAGGGGCGAAGGACGCTAGAGCAGAGGAAGATGAAAGCTAAAGGAGAAGAAACAGATGGGAAATGACCGGGGTGACCTTGGCTTTTATGGAGAGGTGACGGGCAGTAAACCGGCGCAATAAAAAAGGATAAATCAGTCCGACGCATGCGTTGCATACCCCGCACCGGGGGACATGTGTTGACGCCGGTTTTTTGACCAAGGGACCCATTGTCGCCGACTACAGGTCAAAGAAGGCCGGTGGGCGTAAGGTCGACGGCCGCTTGAGCGAGTAAAGGGGACTTCCTTCCGGGAATCGTGCGCGGACGCTAACGTAAGAGCACAACATTAATGGGCCCGGCACACGTTGTAAAATTAGAAATAATAGTTTAGTTTTGGAAAAGGGATCCTAGTCGCTTAGGAAATCGGCCTCGAAGAGGGTCCGAATAGGATTCTTTTTGCCGAGTATAAATACATACTCGATGTAACATGTAAACTCGATTCACATCCAATACAACTTTCGGCGCATCGCCAAACCCTAATTTCCGTCAAGTCTTTACCGTTTTCGCGCGGGATCTTCGGGGCTCCGGCCGACGACACGTTGGCTTGATAAGGTAATTATGTTGTCTAATTCTCGGCGCATTGTTCGTAATTAGATGGCTTAATTGCTAGTTATCCGGCGACCGAATCTGTTTTCGATCGGTATAGTGAGTATCGGCCGGGATGAGTCAAGTTGACCCGGTCCGGCTCGTGGTGGAGGTAGTTTGACTTGTCCCCGCCTCCCCGTTCCAGCCTTTGCTTACGACGCCGATTGGCTCGCATTTGGTCGTTCGAGTCACGTAGCCGCTATGAGAATTCTTCTACATCTTGGCCGATTCGACCGTGCAGATTCAGCTTGACGTGTCCCGTGTTTGCCTTTGCGATAGTTGACTTGTCCTAGGCACATGCAGCCGATTGGCTAGGGTGTAGACTTACTTTCATAGTTAAGATGTTTATGATTGTGCTTGTCCCGAATCGGCCGGAGTGCGCGGCCGTTAGATCTCGGTCCGACCGCGTGCCATCGCTGACTTGTCCCGTTGGAGCGACCGGTCGATTTGGGATCTCGCGTGGTTGTATTCGTCTTACTCGTTCTTTCGGAGTGTTTAGCCGATTGCTTATCACGTTCATTAAGCTGTTTTATGTTCAATCAATGCTAAATCTGTTAAAACTGCTTTTGAACCCGAACCATTAGTATGATTTATCCGGCCATCACTATACATTCGGATAGATCTAAATAATTTACTGATATAATCAATAACAGAAATCGGCCACATACCCAATCGGCCGATTCACGGATTTGATTGATGATTAAACTATCCTCTTGCTATCAACTAAGTATATCCTATTTAGAATTGCTTTGTTTACATTTTACTCGATAATACATCTCTCGCAAAGTCTTAATGATTTGATCGTTTACCGACGAAATCGGCTGCTAGTCACCGATCGCATGTTATAGCATCGGCCGATTTCGTATCGTTTGTATCACGCTCGTTCGCCTGGCATTTAATATATAAATGGATGGGCCGTGCTGTTCTCTCGTTCATGGCCGATTTTGTCTATCTTACGCCGTGATCGGCCATGGCTGCACATCGGTCTATCCGGGCCGATGACCTGGAAATTTTACACCTTTTATTGTCTTTGTTGGTTTGCAGGAAAACCATCCGGCACGCACCAGCGCACACGAACATTGGCGAGCTGAGCCAGTCCGTTGGGAGCACAGGACTCTGCATCAGCTGGGGTTTCGGTGAACTCTCCGGACAGTGGTGTGTCGGCGACTTTTGACGTCAACAATATTATGTCAGAAAGGGTCCTCACGCGTTTGCAAATCGCTCGGGGCGCGGGCGGGCACAGGAGGTGGTGGGTACGTGGGGTTCGCTGGTTTGGTTGGTGCCCAAGGGCCAAGGCCAGCTGACAAGACACCACTCTGACCGGCCACCGGTCGTCACTCGCTTTCTTCCCGACTGACATCGCTTCCTCGCCCAAGGCGGAGTGGTTGAACCCAAACCCGCCTAATCTTTGCTTCTACCCACCGATCGCGTTCTATTTTGGGGTCTGCTGATGCCGTCATTCCTGGCTAGCTTAGTATTTAATCACCCCCAGGAGCCATCTGATGCAAGATCAGCACCTATATTAATCTCGATCGCATGCTACCTATATTAATCTCGCATGCACATCAAAGATTCCCCTGTCTATGGCAGAGGTACGTACGGACACGGAACAGACATCCAGATGATGGGTTGGCAAAGCCTGTACACCGTTTCTCATGCTGATATGATGATATCTTCTGCATATCAAGTTGGACATTAATATTTGATCAAATACACCCACAAACGGGTTGCACAAGACGAGATGAACATGTTAGCAATCCATTACTCTAAAAGTCCAGCCATGACGGGTAAACAAGTCCATGCATGCATGACTGTGATTTCAAGAACACGGTGTCCCCAAGAGAATTAATGACATATATATCTTTTATTCTCATTGAACATACCCAGATGCTTGGGGATCCCACTTTGAAGGTATTTGACAGTCTAACCTAGAGACCTTCTAGATTCGCCAAAATGAGCCATACTTTTTATAGCCTGGTTCCTCACATCCAGAGCAATCACCAATGTAATGGCAGCTGCCTCTCCTCTAACGGCGGTATGTACGCGATGTAAACAACATCCTGCTCGTGCAAGCTCAGAGCAGAAAAAACCTCCGAGCTTCTTCAAGGTTAGCTTCCCGTCGTCGGCATCTGGGCATGAACCGGGTTGTCCACAGGGACTTCAGTAAACTGGATCGTGCAATCCTCCTCCCACTCGTTGGCAGCTGAACCCATAGACCATAGTAGTATTTGAAATTCTCATCGTCTTCGTTGCAGCCTCTCCCACCCTTTAAGGCGTGGAAGGTGTCTGTGCATCCGGGGAGTGCGACCAGCCCGACGAAGTTCATCTCGAAGAACTTGATGTGGCCTTCGAGGACAGCGATGTTCCAAAAGAACATTGTTGGATTGCCCTCCGGCTTGGACGTCAGTGGCGTCGGCAGCGCGACGTAGCGCAGCTCGTGGTTGCCCATTGGCAGCAGGAGCAGGTCGCAGACGAGCATGTGCCGTGCCAGAGGTCGACCCTTGCCCGCGCTGCAGTACCGCAAGATCTCCGGCGCGTCGACGACGTCCATCAACCTCATTGTCCACCCCGCTGTCTCGGAGCTGTAAAGGTGGAGATAGAACTGCCAATCCACGCACTGACGAGAATTGACGATGTCTTTTCTATTCATCACAGCTAGGAAGAAGGACGTGTCACCGCGGTCGCTGCAGCGGAGGCGGCGCAGGAGAACGACATCGTCGTCGCTCGGCGTGGGGACCAGCTTGAGCAACGGCGGAGTGTTTTCGGCGGTACCGGCCTCGTAGACGAAATACGGAAATAGTCAGCGAACAGGTTGAGGCCGCCGTCGTCGTCCGGCCGGTGGAGTGGGACATGCAGGAACGCGCAGCAGGACGAGGCCGTCGTCGGAGCAGAGGAACCTGGGCTGGCCGCGCAGGACCGGTAGGTTCGGGTCGTGGTCGGGGAAGTGGATGGTGAAGAAGGAGACGCACGGCGGGATGGCTGCCCAGAAGGTGGCCAGGATGGGCTTGCCATTGCTCCTGAAGTAGGCGGCGGTGGTGCCATTGGTCCGAGGGCTGATGTAGCCGGCGGGGTCGAGGAGGATGGATCCCCGAGGAGAATCTGGTGCTTCCACGTGGTCGATCCGTGGAGGGATCGAGAGAGGTGGCGGAGGCAACTTGCACACTGCAGCCTATCCCGAGAAGGTAGCGAGGGCGCACCACGATAACCTACGCCCGCGTGGGCCTGTCATCCTATTTCTAGCTGGGCCTCATCACTAGCAAGGGAGGTCGCCAAGGCCCAACGCTAACCTTAGTTTTTTTTTTTTTGCGGTGGAGCCAACCTTAGTTAAATAATACTCCTTCCGTCCTAAATTAGTTGTCGTTTTAGCCTTGGACACAAGAATTAAGAAGAAGTGAATAAGGTAGGTACGTAAAAAACGAGGAGAAGAGAGATAGAGATAGAGATGTATTGGAAAGAGATAAATGTGCATTGGGATACGAGGATGACAAGTAAATTGAGAAATCTGGATGAGTCTAGGATGGCAAGTAAATTGGGACGGAGGGAGTAATTATTTTGTGAGTTCATGGACAGGTAGTTAATGAATTGAATTCAACTTTATCGTCCAATAGTCATAAGGATCAACGTTGGTTAACCAATAGTTTAGATTCATGTAAACTGTTGGGTTTTAATTTTTTTATGTTTATCACTGATCTACGTGACTATTATGATAATTTTTAGTTATGAAACTCTTTACGACGGTCACTACAACCTACCTTGGCACAAGGCCTTCTTCGTAAAAGTCTAGCCCGTTTTCCTTTTTTGTTGTCCGACTTAGCGAGAACTATCTTATTTGATTGTCTGTACTACAGTATGATGTTTTCTAAAAAGTAGAAACTCTATCCCGTGAGCGACGACAGCGTGATCGAGCGCACCGCTGTCCGAACACGGGGTGAGGGTGAGGCGGAGCTGTGGCGGAGCGTAGGGGAGGGGCGGGCGCCCCCATCGCCGCATTGGGGGCGACGGATGATTAGTGCGGGCAGCACGGCATGGTGGCGAGGGCTCCTCCAGCCACCGACGGTGGAGGAGGGCGGTGGAGGCGACCTCCCAACTTTGCTGCGTGGGTTGGACCCATGGTTCGACTCCTCCCCCTCCGATGTGCCCTTGCCTGCATCAAGCTAGAGACGAGGGGCAAGGGTTGGAGACGAGGAAGGAGGGTCGGGGACACATGGCGGGGGCGGGGGGGGGCAACGGCGTCAGTTACTCGCCCGTTAGCGGTCCCCTAAGTAGTCTATGTTGTATGAACACGGCCACTATAGTTGGTGAAACCTGCTTTATTTGAAATTGATGTCATGTATGTATTGGGGTATACATGCATGAAGCAGCAAATAATTGAGCAATTATAAGGCTTCATTACACGTTCTTCCTCATCTTCACTAAAGCTTGCAGCGGGGTGGCCATAATCATCGCCAAGCCGAGATTCTCCGACATGTCCAGGCCGTTTTCCTTCACCTCCTGCGGGAGCGTCCACTCGAAGCGGTGCAGCAGCGAGCCTAGCATGGTGTGTATCATCCTGGTGGCGAGGGGCATGCCCAGGCAAGCACGTCGTCCAGCACTGAACGGCAAGAAGTCAAACTCTGTGTTCCCCACGAAGCCGGTCTCCTTGAGCCGGGGCAGGAACCTCTCCGGCAAGAACTTGTCCGGGTCTGGCCACGCCCCGGGGTCCCGGTGCACGGCCCAAAAGTTTACCAGAACGGTGCAGCCCTTCGGCACCGTGTAGCCCTGGATCTCCACCGTCTCCTCCGCCTCGTTCGGCACCAGTGGCACTACGGGGTGTAGCCGGAGCGTCTCCCTGATGACTGCTTGGAGGTAGGGGAGACCGTGGACGTCGCAGTATTCCACGTGTGTCTTGGAGTTGAGAACCCTCCTCAGCTCTTCCTGCACCTTTCTCATGGTGTCTGGGTGCTGTAATAGCTCTGCCATTGCAAACTCGATTGTGCTCGACACCGTGTCGAGGGCTGCCAGAAATATATCCTGTGTATAATGGCTATATTAGCTGTGATTTATTGGAAGGAGGAAATAAATTTTTTATAATCTGAAATATATATAAAGGAATATTTTTCTGTTTTATCAATGCAAACAAAAAAGTGGAATAGGTATAGTCTGTAGGCAAGAAATTTACCGCGAGAAAAGCTCTTATCACATCTTTGCTGATGGTAACCGAACCGTGGTCTTGCTTGGACATGTCAAGTAGCACGTCTAACAGGTCCCTGTCGACCGATGAGCTGCCATCAGCAGCTTCCCGGCGCTCGATCTGCTCGTCGATCATCCGGTAAACGACGGCCAGCTGCCGCGCGAAGCGGCGGCGCACGCCGCGGAGGTCGGCCGCGGCAAGCGCCGGGAAGTAGTCGGAGACGTTGGGCTTGAAGGACAGCGCCACGGTCTCTCGCGCGGCATCGTGCAGCGCGCCCGCCGCCACGTCATCCAGCCCCGCCGAGAACATGACGCGCCACTGCAGGCCCATCGCCGCCTCGAACGCGACGCGGCCGACCTCTACCGTCGCGCCACCGTCGCTATCCGCCGCCAGCTCCGACGACACGCGGCGGACGAGGCCGAGCACGGCTGCGCGCAGCAGCGGCCGCAGCCGCCTGCTGCCGTCGTCGAGCAGCCGCGCGGAGAGCAGGTGCTCGGCTCCGATCCTGCGCAGCGTGCGCCACTTGCGGCGTGGCGGGAGGATGAAGACGGAGTTGGAGGCGTGGCCCAGGGCGCGCCACGCGTCCGGCGGGCTCCGGCCCGTGAACCTGCCGTTGTGCGTCTGCAGGACCTCGCGGGCCGTGGACGGAGAGGAGGCCACGATGGTGAGCCGTGTGCCCAGGCGGACCGTCATGAGCGGGCCATGGCGTCGGGCGAGACGCGCGAGGGAGCAGTGCGGCGGGTGCTCGCTCGCGACGTCGAGGAGGTTGCCGATGATCGGGAGCGCTCTTGGGCCTGGAGGAAGGCGGCAGCGGCTCCGTGCTCCGACCAGCTGCTGGAACACATACAAAGAGACAATGGAAACAGTGAACAGAAGAATTGAGGAGAGCATCAAGAAAGCCACCATTCTCTCAGCGGTTTGATTCTCTTTTGATCGATTTCTTTGAAATGCAAGCAAACCTCTGCTCCACGAATTTATAGGGAGGGGACTGCTATAAGATCCAATAAGAACAAGCAGAGTAGTTTTTGGGCATTGTGGCCATCCCAATTAGCCGTGCTCGCACGTACTCCCTCCGTCCCATTGAAAGTGTCGCTATGGTATCCGTGGCAGTCAAATTTTTTAAACTTTGACTAGATTTGTAGAAAATATAAGTGATATTTGTATCTCTAAATAAGTTGATTATGAAAATAGATTCAATTATCTATCTAATGATACTAATTATATTCAATAAATATTTATAATTTTTCATATATTTTTAGTCAAAGTTTAAAAAATTTGACTTCTTGAAAGCGAGAACGACACTTTCAATGGGACAGAGGTAGTAGATGCTAGCTGCAACGTGTACCGCTGAATAAACTACTATCATCTCTACTCTGTACAACGTTGTACCAGACGACCTCTCAAGCTGAGCATGCGCAATTTCGGGATCTTGGTTTACTTCTCTAATAAACCCGGGATCCGCTGACATATCATGTCGTACATTCGCTGATGCCATATGTCGATGACGGGCAGTACCTCAGCGGCTCAACCTAACCCGTCTAACAGTGGGATAGTCCCAACCAATGGCGGTCCAGTCAACATCAAGTGTTTCACACAATTTAAAACTGGTGAAGTATGTAGCATCATCTTTGATTGTTGTTGACGGGGATTATATGTAATATAAATTTACAGATAGTACCAGGGTTGTGCAAAGGTTTGCAGTACTAAATGGTAGCCGTTATTAATTGCCAGCCTGTGTGAGCACAGACCCGATCTTTTCCCGATCACAAGTGTCCGTTAAACAAGATATATAGGTCTTGTTACAAATAATATATGTTACATGAGAGGAATTAATTGGCTGTATATCAGTGTGTTCTGGTCCATTAGAAATATGAGCATATGTGAGCTGCACGACGCATTGATCTGATAAGCATGGCTTACACAATGGATCTGCTCATCCATCTGCATGTTGTGTTCAACTGTAGTTGAGTTGCAGCTGCGAGATTCGGATTTTCCTAACTGACAGGGACGAAGGGCAACTGAATGCAGCCAGTCCCACTGTGGCGGCAATTACCCGGTGGATTGCGAAAGAGGGCATGCTGTGGCGCATGGCAGGGGCGTCTGAGATCGGCAGCCTGGGTAGCTAGGTTCTGTGGTATGTAATCGCAGCGTAATATATAACCGCGTCGGTCCAGTGCAGCTCCACAAGCAGCACTACAACCGGCAAGTTTGTACTTGTTTGCTCTTTCTTAATACAAAACACACGGTTCTCCTGCGCGTTCGGAAAAAAAAAAAGGCAACTGAATGTCAGCTAAAAGGTTCATGCATATGAGACTCTAAGGCGATGGATTTTATGGCTACAACAAAGTTTGATGTTTATTGGCAGCTGAAAAGGATGTGGCTTTGATTCAGTTGTTCTTTCTTTTTTTAGCGTAATTGGAGAAGTGATGTTGAAGATGAGTAAAAAGAACTTAATTTTTCTCTGGTTTTTTATTCACCTTTAAGAGTCTCTATGTAAGGAATATAATATACGGACCAACACTAGGACATTAGATGGTCTAATGACTAACGACATACCAAGAGTAGAGGTGGCCAAATGGGCCGGGCTTTGTGGGCCGCCCGGTAGCCCGCAAAAAAAGCCCGGCACGAATCCGGCACGGCATGAAATTATTTCGGACCGGGCCAGCCCGGCACGACGCTGCGGGCCGTGCTTGGGCCGAAATGTTGGTATTAAATAGCATACATATCTTCCTCTACTCAAATGAGTGAACTCGGTTAAGTGGGAAGGCTTTTCCCTCTCAACCAAGAGGTTGCAGGTTCGAATCCCCCTTCTCCACTCAGTTTTTTGCCCCTTTATTCTCACTAATGGGCTGCATATTTGATTTCGGGCCGTTATTGTTGTGGGCCTAACGGGCCGGCCCGGCACGTTAAACATATTTCGTGCCGTGCCGTGGGCCGGCACCTCCGCCCGTGGGCTGGCACGGCACGGCCCGATAGTAAATTCGTGCCGTGCCGGCCCGATATTAAACGGGCCGTGCTTTCACGGGCTTGGGCCGTGCCGTGCTGGGCGGCCCGTTTGGCCACCTATAACCAAGAGACAAGAGCGGAAAGGGAATAACCTAGTCGCGGGCCTGCTATTCAGTTTTGTTGACGCCGGTTTTTGACCAAGGGACCCATTGTCGCCGACTATAGGTCAAAAGAAGGCCGGTGAGCAGTAAGGCCGACGGCCGCTTGGGAGAGTAAAAGGCGCGTACCTCCCGGAATCGTGCGCGAACACCAACAGATGAGCATAACATTGATGGGCCCGGCCCACGTTGTAAAATTAGGAATAATAGTTTAATTTTGGAAAAAGATCTTAGTCGGTTAGGAAATCGGCCCGAAGAGGGTCCGAGTAGGATTCTTTGTGCCGAGTATAAATACATACTCGGATGTAACATGTAAACTCGATTCACATCCAATACAACTTTCGGCGCATCGCCAAACCCTAATTTCTTGTCAAGTCTTTACTCGTTTTCGCGGGGATCTTCGGGGCTCCGGCCGACGACACGTTGGCTTGACAAGGTAATTATGCTGTCTAGTTCTCGGCGCATTGTTCGTAATTAGATGGCTTAATTGCTAGTTATCCGGCGACCGGATCTGTTCCGGATCGGCGTAGTGAGTATCGGCCGGATGAGTCAAGTTGACCTGGTCCGGGCTCGTGGTGGAGGTAGTTTGACTTGTCCCGCCTCCCCGTTCCAGCCTTTGCTCACGGCGCCGATTGGCTCGGATCCGGTCGTTCGAGTCACGTAGCCGCTATGAGAATTCTTTCACATCTTGGCCGATTCGATCGTGCAGATTCAGCTTGACGTGTCCTTTGTTTGCCTTTGCGATAGTTGACTTGTCCTAGGCGCATGCAGCCGATTGGGTAGGGTGTAGATTTACTTTCATAGTTAAGGCGTGTATGATCGTGCTTGTCCCGAATCGGCCAGCCGTGCGCGGTCGTTAGATCTGGTCCAGCCGCGTGCCATCGCTTGACTTGTCCCGTTGGGGCGATCGGTCGATTTGGGATCTGCGTGGTTGTCCTTGTCTTACTCGTTCTTTCTGAGTGTTTAGCCGATTGCTTATCACGTTCATTAGCTGTTTTATGTTTAATTAGTGCCAAATCTGTTAAAACTGCTTTTGAACCCGAGTTATTAGTGTGATTTTATTGATCATCATTATACATTTAGATAGATCTAATAACTTACTATTACAATTGATAGCAGAATCGACCGGATCGCCCGATCGGCCGATTTACTACTCCGGTTGATGATTGAACCGTCTTTTTACTATCAAATTAATTACATCCCTTTAATAATCATCTCTTTTATGTTTTATTCGATAATATATCCCTGCAAAGTCTTAATGATTTGATCGCTTATCGACGAAATCGGCTGCTAGCCACCGATTGCATGTTATAGCGTCGGCCGATTCCGTATCGTTTGCATCACAGCTCGTTTGCCTGGCATTTAATACATAAATGGATGGGCCGTGCTGTTCCTCGTCGATGGCCGATTCTCGTCTATCTTACGCCGAATCGGCTACGGCTACACATCGGTCTATCCGGGCCGATGACCTGGAATTTTACACTTTTTATTGTCTTTGTTGGTTTGCAGGAAAACCATCCGGCACGCACCGGCGCATACGAACATCGGCGAGCCAAGCCGGTCCGTTGGGAGCACGAGACTCGCGTCACCGGGGTTTCGGTGGACTCTCCGGACGACGGTGGGTTGGCGACTTTTAACGTCAACACACTTTTTGGCACGCACGGTGGGACCAAAGCAACCAAGATCAATATGTCGTACATGCAGTGAGTCGGGGAGGACGGAACACCAATGGTCGATGCCGAGAATCGGCCGATTTTCGCTCCAGTCCCTCTCAGACGGATGGCAAAGGCCATGGGGAAGTTTCGATGACAACACACTTTCGGCCTGGGGGAAGATGATGACAGAACAAAAACTGCAGTATCAGGAATACTTGGCCGAAGCAATGAAAAAGTACTTTCAAGCCCCGACAGTGACACGTGGCGGAGTGGCCACAAAAGGAGACTTCCCTCGATTCTCGCATCCGGAAGAACTAGACCAAATCAAAGCCCGAGATCGCCGGATGCCAATCAGCTCAGTGATATGGTCAACTCGTCCGTTCATCGTGCCCTAATCAATCAATCAGGCGTGTTGACCAACACCATCGGGAATTTGATCAAGGACACAATTGATGGCAGGCTGTTCACTCGAAGGGTATTCTGGACCTGCATACACTCAGCCTGTCGGCACTCCCGTACGGACGAGTCGTGGAATTAGCCTCCCGAGTACCACACCCCGGCAGGGGTTCAGCCCCGTACGGCATGCCACCTCAACCGTGGCCTGGCAAGGACAATGCAAATGCGGGTACCAGTGCAACCCAGCCAGGCAAAGAGGATGACAAGTGGCCCCAAGAAGTCGGTAACGGAAGAAGGCGACAGTGCAAGATGTACAACAGCCGACTTCCGAGTTGGGGGCAGCAACCAATGTGGCAGCGGTCCCACGGATGGCACAAGCAGCCTAATTTCTTCTACGTACCAAATACCGGCCCGAGTAGAATTGAGAACTCACCCACTATAGTACGGCCGATATCCGGTATTCCACAGCCTAACCGCATCAGCTGGGGACAGGGATTCATGATCGGACGGCCGATCCAATCGGCCATGAATTATGGAATCGCTCCGCAGACATTATTCCCGGCTACTAGCACCGGGATTTCCGGGAACGGTCGGCTTGATACACCCAACCGGGGACAGCCCAATACAGCTTATATGACGGGGACCGGATCAGCAACTCGCTGGACCCAATGATATGAATAGCCTCATGGCTAAAATCGCCGATATGATGAGAGATCAATTCGATTTGAAGCCTAAAGAGAAGAGTGCATTATATCGGCGACCTTACCCCGATCGGATGGATTCCGTGGCTTTACCCAATAAATATAAAATTCCCGAGTTTTCCAAATTTTCCGGGCAAGATAATACATCGACTATGGAGCACATCAGCCGATATGACGCACAGCTTGGTGAGGCGACTACTCGAGAGGCTTTGCGGGTTAGGTTATTCCCACTCGTCATTGTCCTGGATCGGCCTTTTCATGGTTTGCTTCACTGTCGCCTCGGTTCTATTCAAAGTTGGGCCGATCTGGAGAAAAGGTTTCACTCGTACTTTTTACGGGCATCACCGAGCTTAGTTTGTCCGATTTAATGGCAGTAAAACAGAAAACCGGGGAATCGTAGCTGATTATATACGGAGGTTCAGGACTCGAGGGGACGATGCTACAACCCGAACCCGACAGAGCAACAGCTTGGCCGAAATTGCTTATGCGGGGTTATTCTCCAACATCAAAGAAAAGTTTACCCCACATGAGTTTGATGGGCTGGCACAACTGACACGAAGGGCAGTTGGCCAGGAAGAGAATCTCCACTCACCAGGAATCGGCGATATCGTGTAGCTTATGCTGATTTCGACGGTGAAGATGATGAAGAGGAAATTAATGCAGTTGAGTGGACTAATAACAAACGGCCGATATTTTCTCCGCATGTCAATCCTAAGGAGAGAAAATATGATTTTGATTTATCTAAGGCCGACGAGATATTTGATCACCGTCGCTGGAAAAGAAAATTCAGCTTTCACCTCATCACAAAATTCCTACGCCGGAGGAATTGAAGAAAATGGCTAAGTGGTGCAAGTGGCATGGAAATTCACATCATAACACCGTTGATTGTTATGCTATGAGAGATGAGATCCGGAAGGCAGTTGACAAGTGGGGTATTACGAGCAGCTGATGTAAAGAAGAAGATGAAAGTTGATGGGCACCCTTTCCCGGCTAATGCGATGTACATCAATACCATCGGCGGTGGATCAGCTGGTTTCATAAGCCGATATGAGAGGAAGAGGGAGAGGGAAGAAAGAAATCAGATGGCACTTGAACAGGAATCTATCGATCAAAGTCAGCAATACACGCAAAGCGTGATCCGCCGAGAGGATTTTGACCCACACCGGGATTGTCCTTTCTTTCGCATCGCTGGGACCAAAACATGAAACTTCCATCTATCGAGAACTGCCCGCAGTGCACCGGCCGGAAAGAGTATCGTGATGGCGGGTCATCAAGTTACCGGGGACGGCCGATTGATCGCGACTACGAATTACAACAATCGGCCCCCGTAAGAACAACTGGCCGTAATCGCAGATATGATGAGCGAAGATACATAGTGCCAAAGAGAGCCTCCGTTCACGATCGGCTAGGGCCAATCAATGATGAGGAAGAGTTTGATTACCAATACCGTGAAGGTTTGAGAGATGACCAAATCGAGAACGAAGGACAAGTGGTGTCCCAGCTGGTTTGCTCAACAAGACCCAAAAGAGAAGGCTTCAAAGAATGCGTTGTCGAGAGATCAAGGGTAAACGGCATCATAGAGATGACCAAGATGATGAGCCCAAGCCCAAGAGGGAATGGAGGCCGAAAGTGCAGTCTCGGTGGTCCGAGCTGAAGCTGCAGTGAATATGATGTCCCCGATGCCCCGGATTGTCGGATCGGCCGATGAAAATTCGGTCGAAGAAGAACCAGCTTGGGGAGACTTCAGAGATTCTTTGGACGCCGGAATCGGCAGTATTTGATAAGCCGCTTAACTCTGATCATTTGCATCTCAAGGCGTTGTATATTAGCGGCTACATCAACGGGTCGCCGATGAGGAAGATGTTGGTGGATGGAGGAGCAGCGGTTAATGTCATGCCGATTACCACGCACCGCAAGCTTGGGAAAACTCCGTAAGAAATGATGAAGGCTAATCCGACGCTCAAGGATTACAGCGGGAGAAGCCAAGATGTGCGTGGGGCCGCAATAATGGAGATCACCGTGGGCAGCAAAACCATACCCACTACTTTTTTCATCATCGACGGGAAAGGTGCGTACACAACTTTGTTGGGGAGAGACCGGATTCATGCCAATTGTTGCATCCCATCGACCATGCACCAGTTGTTTGGTTCAATGGGTCGGCAACAAGGTTGAAATCGTGCGGGCCGATAAATCTGTAACCATTGCAACCGCCGATTTCGAGTTTGCTCGGCCTGGAGAGCTTGCCTTGTTTATCGGGCACATATTGGGATGCGGAGGCCATAAACATTACGGACGACGGAGTTATTGTGACCGGGGGTCGGTACTCCCGGCTGCTCCGATGGGCCCCTCAGGAGAATTGGCGAATAATCGGCCGATCGATACACGGATTGAAGATATGATGAGTCGGCCGATTAACGAAACAGAAGATGGGAAACTAGGTCACGGTTTTGTGTCGGCCGACGAGTTAGAAGAAGTGGACATAGGGGATGGAGACAAGCCTCGGCCGACATATATTAGCAAGAAAGTGTGTAAAAAAGTAAGAGATGAGTTAGTGGCCTTATTGAAAGAATATAAAGATTGTTTTGCTTGGGATTATAGTGAGATGCCCGGTCTCACCCGATCGGTCGTTGAACATCGGCTACCCACCAAACCCGGATATCGGCCGTATAAGCAGTGGAGCTCGGAAAATTGACCCTAGGTATTATGAAGCCGTCAAAGAAGAGATTATCAAGTTGTATGAAGCCGGTTTTATCAGTGCCATGCCGATATGCGAGTGGGTTTCCAGTATTGTGCCGGTGGAAAAGAAAATGGAAAGATGCGGGTCTCGCATTGACTTCGTAAATTTGAATAAAGCAACCCCGAAAGATGAGTACCCAATGCCAAACGCCGATTTGTTAGTTGATGCAGCCGCCGGCAACAAAATTTTGAGCTTTATGGATGGAAATGCTGGGTACAATCTAATTTTTATGGCCGAAGAAGATATATCGAAGACAACGTTCGGATGCCCTGGGCGTTGGGATTATATGAGTGGGTTGTTATGACCTTCGGCTTAAAAATGCTGGTGCCACGTATCGTAGAGCCATGAATTTTATATATCACGATTTGATCGGCCGATTGGTGGAAATTTATATTGATGATGTTATGGTGAAATCAAAATCGGCCGAGAGTCATGTGGCTGATCTCGGAGAAGTGTTGAAGAGGACAAGACAAGACGGTCTAAAGATGAACCCGCTCAAGTGCGCTTTTGGTGTCTCGACTGGGCAATTTCTGGGGTTTATTGTGCATGAAAGAGGAATTGAAGTCGGCCCTAAAAGTATTGAATCTATCCGAAAACTGGAACCGCCAACGAACAAGACGAAGCTCCAGTCCCCGATCGGCAAGATAAATTTTATTAGGCGGTTTATCTCAAACTTATCCGGTCGACTTGATGTATTTACGCCATTATTAAAGCTCAAAGCCAATCAAGAATTTCGGTGGGAGCCGATCCATCAAAAGGCTTTAGAAGATATCAAGAAATATTTGGTGTCCCCACCGGTGATGGTTCCGCCAAAGTCGGGCACACCCTTTAAGTTATATTTATCGGCCGATGACAGGTGCATCGGCTCAGCGTTGACTCAAGAACAGGAGGGAAAAGAGCGGGTTATATTTTATCTCAGCCGCAAATTGATTGATGCAGAAACACGGTATCCGGAGGTGGAAAGGTTATGTCTCTGTCTCGTATTTTTCATGTACAAAACTAAGGCATTATCTCGTTGGCCGAAGAGTGCACCGTGATTTGCCAGGCCGATGTCGTAAAATATATGCTATCGGCCCCGGTCCCCAAAGGCCGGTTGGGCAAATGGATGTTGGCAATTGCGGAATTTGATCTAGGCTATGAATCGGTCAAAGCAGTAAAAGCACAAGTATTTGCTGATTTAATAGTGCAGCACGGTGAGCACTCGGCCAGTTACGTTGAACCGATGCCATGGACGGTATTCTTTGATGGTTCAATTTGCAAGGAATGAAGCGGAATCGGCTTGGTTGTTGTGTCGCCTCGGGGGCAATACGTGAATATTCTATTACAGTAGAGGCGCACACCAACAACCAAGTCGAATATGAGGCAGTATTAAAAGGACTCGGAGTTACTCATCGATGCCGGGGCTGATTTTGTGGAAATTTTCAGCGATTCTTTATTGGTCGTAAGTCAGCATGCCGATGAGTATGAGTGTAAAGATGAAATATTGTTGCAGTATTATGAAAAGTGCCGAAGTTGATGGAAAGATTCAAGTGTGTTAAAATCAGCCATATACCAAGAGAGCAGAACTTTGAAGCAAATAACTTGGCTCAACTAGCATCCGGATATCGGCTAGCCGTAAATAGCTTGGAGATAGCTGATATTGAAAAGGCCGATTGGCGCACGTAAATTCGAAAGTTTTTGAGCAATCCATCCCAACCTACGGATAAGAAGATAAGATATAAAGCCTTGAAGTATGTGCTGTTGGATGATCAATTATTTTTCAAGACAATTGATGGGGTACTTCTCAAATGTATTGATGATACCGAAGCCAAAGTGGTAATGAGCGAAGTACATGATGGGATTTGTGGAACGCATCAATTGGCCCATAAAATGAAGTGGCTGCTAAGGCGAGCTGGTTATTACCGGCCGACAATGTTGGCCGATTGTTTCAAATATTATAAAAGTTGCCAAGATTGCCAAAAATTTGGACCTATACTGAGGGCGCCCGCATCGGCCATGAATCCGGTAATCAAACCTTGGCCGTTCGTAGGTCGGGCCATGGATATGATCGGCCGTATAAATCCAAGCATCAAGCAAAGGACATCAATACATATTGGTAGCTACAGATTATTTCACAAAGTGGGTTGAAGCGGCACCCTATCGCAAAGTTTCTACGGCCGATGTGATAACATTTGTTAAGGAGCATATTATTTATAGATTTGGGATTCCAGAAACAATCACGACAGATCAAGGATCAGTATTTACGTCGGACGAATTTCAATCTTTTGCTGAAGAGATGGGGATTAAGTTGATTAATTCATCGCCGTATTATGCCCAAGCCAATGGCCAAGCTGAAGCGGCAAATAAGAGTCTGATCAAGTTGATCAAGCGGAAAATACAGGAGTATCCTCGTAAATGGCACATGAAATTGATGGACGCTTTGTGGGCTTATCGTATGTCGCGGCATGGGGCCATGCAAGTCGCGACCGTATCAGCTTGTGTATGGGCACGAAGCCGTACTACCATGGGAGACAGCTATCGGCTCCGTAAGGATTGAATTGCAACAAAAGCTTTCGCCGATCAATACTACGGATTAATGATGGATGAATTAGAAGATGTAGTTCAAAATCGGCTGGATGCATTGGAAAAAATAGAGCAGAATAAGGCGAGGGTCGCCCGCCATTATGACAAGAAGGTTGTGCAGAAACAGCTTTAAAGAAGGCGATTTGGTCCGAAGCTTAGGATGCCGATCGGTGTGAAAGACAATCGGTTTGGTAAGTGGTCGCCTAATTGGGAAGGACCTTATTTGATTAGCCGATCGGCACCGGTAACGCATATATTTTGAAAGAGTTAGCAGGAGAGGAATTCGGCCGAGCACTTAATGGGAAGTATTTGAAGCGGTATTATCCTAGTATTTGGATTAACTCGTAGTGTTCGGCCTAAAAGAGACTACAGCCGATGTCGATGCACATCGCTTTAAGATGGCCGATACCGAGAGTATCGCCCTTAGCCAAAAAATATGAAAGAAGAAAGAAGTCACCGATGAACTAGCCGATGTTTTCTTCGGATGACCGATATGATTGTATATCGCCCTTAGTGCAAAAAAATATTTATAACAAATTTTTGTTCAAGGCCCTATTACACCTAAGCATAATCAACGGCCTCGGCGTGAGACAAGAAGTCTTGGACGGCGGATAATGCGCGGGCCAGCATGGAGTCGAGGTTGGCCATGACCGATAGGTCATCCTCGATGGGGCCGATATCGGCGTGCGCCGCGGTGGCCATCTTTTCGGCCGCTTGAATTGCTTCGTTCGTGATCTTCCGTTGAGCCGCCACGTCAACCGACACCGTGCAATGGTGGCTTCCAAGGCCGCCGCCTCCTTCTCCTTGAGAGCCGCCGATGCTCTCAAATCGGCAATCTCTTGGTTGATTACTTGCAGTTCATCCCGCCGATTTGAGAGTTGCTTTTGCATCTCCCGGGTCCTGTGGACCTCCTCCTCGAACGCTTGATAGATTCTTCGGTAAGTAACGCGGCTTGCCGCTGCTCCGCGTGGCGAGCCGTACGCCGCCGGGCACGAGTGAAGTCCATCTCGCCGCACTCCATGTATGCCACACGGTGCGAGCATCGCGAACATCCTCCGGGAGCTCAGTCCGGACCTCCAAGTACCGGGCCCTTATGGGGTGGGCGTCGGCCACCAAGCGATCAACCGAAGAAGCCTCAAGCTCGCGCGCGATTTCGGCCATGGTGGTAAAACCAGAAGCTGATACCAAAATCGGCGCAGACGAGGGAAGCCGAGCGCCCGAAATACCAAGAGAAATAAAGTGAAGTTAATGAACAGCGGCGAATCAAAAGGAAGATAGTAAAAACAAACCCGTGAAGCGTCGATGCGAAGCGGCCGGACGTCTATCGGCTGTGCCATGGAACCCACAGGTTCATGTGTTCCGATCAGCTCTCGACCGGCCGATCCTCCTTCTCCAGCGGCATCCTCGGAGGCAGCATCGTGCATATGTCCAGCTTGTTCGGTTTCGGCTGGCTCATCGGCAGGCTCATCGGCAGCAGTATTTACAGGAGAAGCCGCGGGCGGTTCCCGGCCGGCCGGTTCTTCGACAAGCAATGGTGCCTTGTTCAAAATCGGCGGCGATTTCGGAAGACGCAGGCCGATCCAAGCGAGTTGGGCTCTCCGTGGGATTTGGATCGGCCCGGCTTGGTGTGACTTCGGGATCCGGAGCCGTTTGAATCGGCCTTTCGGTGTCGGCGTCCCGGCCCGTGGAGGAGTCGACAGGCGAATCGGCCTATCGGTGTTGGAGTCTCGGGCCCGAGGAGGAAGAACCGCCGATTCCTGCTAAGAACTCATAGTTAGACAGACATGAAAAGTGAAAAAGGGATCGGCAATCATGCGATAATAACCCGACGCGGCGGAGATGGTTCACTCGAAATAATCCGGGTCGGACGGGCGCACAGTGCCGCTTCACCGCCGCGCGGTGTCGCTTTGAGGCTTGAATCGGCCCCTGCAGCTTGGCACATTGGCCTTCCTCTTGCTGGGGGCGGCCGTTTTTGTCTTGGCCTTGCGGGCAGCCGGTGCCCTCGACTCATCGCCGCAAAAGCTTGGCGGGAGTGCGATCGGTGAAGCCGATATTTGGAGCAATTGGGCTCGGCATCAAGTATGCAATTGGCCGGCCACCGATACTCGGGTCGGCGGCTCCTCCGTGTCCGATCGAAAAAGAATATACAAGGGTGAGCATTTGGAGCGGCCGATTTCGTCAACAAAATCGGCCTTATAAAAATAAATCGGCTACACGTACCTCGGCGAAAGCTTCCGTCGGGACTAAGCCGGAGAAGAAGGAGGCGGTGTTCCGGCCGCGGAGGTGCCGGTTCCATTCGCCCCACCAACGGTCGAAAAGGCGGGTACTCCGAGGCGCCGGGAAAATCCGGTTAAGTCGCCGGTGACGACATCGGCGGTGCGACCGACGAGCCAATTCCACCGGATGGCGTTGTCGACGATAGATCGCGCCTTTATTTGCCCCACATAGAAGAGGCCGGGAGCAACCGGCCGAAACCGAGTTGGCGGGCCGCCACCGACGGGTGGTAGAACTCATAGGAGCAGAAAGCCTTGCTCCCGGCAATGAGTCCCGTCGGCAGCAGACAGGGGCGGAGGCAGGTGGTAAAGATCTTGACCGCTTCCGCGTCGGCCGTCGGGAAGGTGGGGTCGATCAGGAAAGGAGTGTCATACCCCTTCTCGAAGAAATCAATGTACGGGTACCAATCCGTACTTTCGTTGTTGAGGCCCTTGTAGAGGGCGGCGAACCAATATGCCAAGGTGTCATCCGACATGGCCGCCCCGGTGCCATGGACAACGCTTCCCGAAAGAGATACATCGGCTGGATCGGGGCGTGGCCGATTCGGCATGATTGCCGGGAAGGTGAGGACACCGAGGTCCGGATCGATGGCCTTGGTGGTATGAAGGGACAACCACATTTGGATGAACCACCAAGGGCCTCCCAGTGTTCTTGACCGATCGGCCGGAGCGCAACTCCACCGAGACCTCGGTGAAGGAGGAGGTAGGCCGATCCCGAAGATACTTGCCCATAGGGAGGGCATGGCCGTCGGCCAAGCACATCGGCCATCGGCAGAAGTTGTTTGTGGGGCCTACGCCGACCCCACGGAAGAAAAAGTGGTCAAGCCACATGTTGAGGAAGGCAACGTGCTCGCGGCGATCGACCGAGCCGTGCCCTTTGTTGTAGGTCCGGATGTAGTTCTTCCAACCCCCGGTGTCCTTAGGGTTGATCCGATGGGATGACTTAATCCGGATGGCGTCCGGGGTGGCCTCCGCCGTGATATTCAAATCGGCCAACATGACCGTGTCCAGGAGGGTCATGGTAGCCGGCCGTGGCCGAACATGAAACAGCTTCAAGGCATCCGACCGCAGGTAAGAAGCTGCCACCAAGCAACGGTTCGTTCTTGTGGTGATCGGCCAAAGAGAGTTTGATGGCGTGGGCAATGCCGATATTGGCCCAACCTTGCCGATGGACGGCCGATACTCGGTTATACCAATCGCGCCATCCGGCGACGGGAGTCGGCCATGACCTAAAACTATTGGCCCACTCGGTCGGTAAAGGAGACCGTTGTCGAAACGGGACCCGGTTCGTTTCGGCACGTATGAGATCCGTGGGGTCGGGATCACCCATGGGGCCCAAAAGGAAGTGAGTGGGGATATTGGATGGGATGGCGACTTGGTTCCGGATCTCCTAAAAACAAGGAATAGGGCTAAAATGAGAAACGGAACGGAAAGGAAATAGATCGTGAAAATGAACAAGAACAAGAACATGAAGAAAATTGCAAAGGTAGGAAAGAGAGATGCTCGAATGTACATTACCTCCGGAACGGCGTTGGTGGTAGCGACGACGCTGGTCGTGCAGCGGCAGCAGCAAAGAAGCAGCAACAGCAGGATTCATGGTCGCCGGAGGAGAAAAGACGGCGGCGGCGCGGTGAAAGGTTGAAAGGGCTCGAGAAGGCAAAGGTCCCTAGGATAGATGAAGACGAAAGCCAAGGAGAGGAAACAGATGGGAATGACCGGGGTGGCCCCGGGTTTTATGGAGAAGTGACGGGCAAGAAAACCGGCGCGGTAAAAGAGGATAAATCAGTCCGACGCATGCGTTGCATACCCCGGACCGGGGGACATGTGTTGACGCCGGTTTTTGACCAAGGGACCCATTGTCGACGACTATAGGTCAAAAGAAGGCCGGTGAGCGTAAGGCCGACGGCCGCTTGGGAGAGTAAAAGGCGCGTACCTCCCGGGAATCGTGCGCGAACACCAACAGATGAGCATAACATTGATGGGCCCGGCCCACGTTGTAAAATTAGGAATAATAGTTTAATTTTGGAAAAAGATCTTAGTCAGTTAGGAAATCGGCCCGAAGAGGGTCCGAGTAGGATTCTTTGTGCCGAGTATAAATACATACTCGGATGTAACATGTAAACTCGATTCACATCCAATACAACTTTCGGCGCATCGCCAAACCCTAATTTCTTGTCAAGTCTTTACCGTTTTGCGCGGGGATCTTCGGGGCTCTGGCCGACGACACGTTGGCTTGACAAGGTAATTATGCTGTCTAGTTCTCGCGCATTGTTCGTAATTAGATGGCTTAATTGCTAGTTATCCGGCGACCGGATCTGCTCCGGATCGGCGTAGTGAGTATCGGCCGGATGAGTCAAGTTGACCTGGTCCGGCTCGTGGTGGAGGTAGTTTGACTTGTCCCGCCTCCCCGTTCCAGCCTTTGCTCACGGCGCCGATTGGCTCGGATCTGGTCGTTCGAGTCACGATAGCCGCTATGAGAATTCTTTCACATCTTGGCCGATTCGATCGTGCAGATTCAGCTTGACGTGTCCTTTGTTTGCCTTTGCGATAGTTGACTTGTCCTAGGCGCATGCAGCCGATTGGCTAGGGTGTAGATTTACTTTCATAGTTAAGGCGTGTATGATCGTGCTTGTCCCGAATCGGCCAGCCGTGCGCGGCCATTAGACCTGGTCCGACCGCGTGCCATCGCTTGACTTGTCCTGTTGGGGCGACCGGTCGATTTGGGATCTGCGTGGTTGTACTTGTCTTATCGTTCTTTCGGAGTGTTTAGCCGATTGCTTATCACGTTCATTAGCTGTTTTATGTTTAATTAGTGCCAAATCTGTTAAAACTGCTTTTGAACCCGAGTTATTAGTGTGATTTTATTGATCATCATTATACATTTAGATAGATCTAATAACTTACTATTACAATTGATGGCAGAATCGGCCGGATCGCCCGATCGGCCGATTTACTACTCGGTTGATGATTGAACCGTCTTTTTACTATCAAATTAATTACATCCCTTTAATAATCATCTCTTTTATGTTTTATTCGATAATATATCCCTGCAAAGTCTTAATGATTTGATCGCTTATCGACGAAATCGGCTGCTAGCCACCGATTGCATGTTATAGCGTCGGCCGATTCCGTATCGTTTGCATCACAGTTCGCTTGCCTGGCATTTAATACATAAATGGATGGGCCGTGCTGTTCCTCGTCGATGGCCGATTCTGTCTATCTTACGCCGGAATCGGCTACGGCTACACATCGGTCTATCCGGGCCGATGACCTGGAATTTTACACTTTTTATTGTCTTTGTTGGTTTGCAGAAAAACCATCCGGCACGCACCGGCGCATACGAACATCGGCGAGCCAAGCCGGTCCGTTGGGAGCACAGGACTCTGCGTCAGCCGGGGTTTCGGTGGACTCTCCGGACGACGGCGGGTTGGCGACTTTTAACGTCAACAAGTTTCTGGTTGGGCCTCATGACTCTCGCAACTCGATGGACGGATGTTGTCAAGGCCCAACAAGGCTAACCTTAAACTTATGACAAAAAAACATAAAACAAGTGTTCTTCCTCATCTTTGTTAACAGCCATGGTAAAATGCTAACAGCTAGTTCATGAATTTCGTTTACTGTAGTTTTGATCGTGTGTATAATCTTTCTAGGTTTTAGTTTTCCATTTGGAATTTATTTGTTTGAAGGGGAAGAAGCATCCTATCGTCATCAGCTTGGTTTTTCTGATGTTTGAGACATCTATGATTTCTGTGAGTTAAAAATTTCTTTCAGAATTGGATACATTACAAGTGGCGCAACGGAATATGTGGTCGTTGGGACTTGGACTCAAGACCTCCGGCTCTCGTACCATGTTAAGTTATTATATATGCACTAACTAGTGACACCCAAAAACCTATGCTGATGAGAAAATGTGCAAATTCATTTATGGTTCAATAGAAACAAATGACGGGGAACTTGATATGCAGGAGTGTATTTCATATTCCGTCTTCCATGCATAGGATGTCTACCTCTTGGTGCTCCCATGGGCCATTTGCATGCATTCCCTGTATTGTTTCTTCGTTCCCTATAATTTGACTCGAAAAAAAAAACACTGACTAAAACGAAGTGTCTTCAAATCCTATAAATAATTTCAGGTATACCCTGTCGTATATTCCTTTAATAAAAGCTTGTAAGAGGTGTCATATGAGTGAGGTGAGCTTAGCAATCATCTATAGCCTGCCTCAATAAAACACTGACTCTCTGGCTTTGTTTTCGTGCTAAAGAGAAAGCAACAGAGTTGACAAAGCGAAAGCAACGGAGTTTTTTTTTAATTGATAAAGAAAAAAACAATAGAGTTGACAACAATCTGTAAAGGTATTGAAGGTGACAGTCACATCTGTACTATTTTTTAATGAAGATGTAGTAATCGAATGGTAGTAAAGTAGCTATTGTCACAATGAAGCGAGTTATAATTTGTATTAATCAGGTGAAATCAGCAGGAGAAGGGGAGGCGAGCAAAGGAAATCTTAAGTCGGCAGAGAGCAGAGGAATCATGGCCACCACCGTGAAGCCCGCCGTTGCAGATCCCCAAGGGCACGCCGTCGCTGACCGTCCGACGACCAGAAGAACATTGTGAAACGTGCACATAAGGACTAAAGTTGTCATACTTGTAAAAGGCTGTCAAGTGAGAAAGGTGAGATGAGTAAAACCTAACTGCACCTGTAGTACAGCCTTCCTCAATAAGACACTGATATTCTGGATTTGTTTTCGTTTTCGTGTTGTGTTGAGTTGGGAAGATAACATTGTTAAATGACATTTTCTTGCTCTCTACTACTCGTCTACTCCTACATACAGTGCATTGCAGCATGTATATTAATTGATACGTAAGTCTACTGAGCGGATCCTGCTGAGATGCGAGAACATGGTGACAAGGACTTGATTCTTGTCATATATGCGTGCCGTTCCGTCGCAGCAGCGAAAAGAAGAATAAAGAAAGGAATGGAAGATGACAGTCACAATACTCTGTCCTCCCAGACAGTACTAGCAGCAGTGACCGAATCCGGATCTCTATATAAGACCAGATCAGCGAAAGAATGAGAGCCAGCACCGCCGAGAGATGAAGGCCTCCGACGCGGATCCCGAAGAAGGGGTAGGGGCGGATCCTCCGACGAGGAGGAGGTGGTCCCTGCTTTTGCGCTTTCGGCAGAACCTGGCGTTCCAGTCGGTGTGGTCGGAGCTGAACGGCGCCATGGGCGACCTGGGCACGTACATTCCCATCGTGCTGTCCCTGGCGCTGGCGCGGCACCTGGACCTCGGCACCACCCTCATCTTCACCGGGATCTACAACGCCATCACGGGCCTCATGTACGGCGTGCCGATGCCCATGCAGCCCATGAAGTCCATCGCCGCCGCCGCGCTGTCCGACCCCTCCTTCGCCATCCCGGAGATCATGGCCGCCGGCATCCTCACCTCCGGGTTCGTCTTCTTCCTGGGCGTGACGCGGCTCATGAAGCTCGTGTACTGGATCGTGCCGCTGCCCGTGGTGCGCGGCATCCAGCTCGCGCAGGGGCTCAACTTCGCCATGGCCGCCGTCAAGTACATCCGGAACGAGCAGGACCTGGGCAGGGCCAAGTCCGTGGGCCGCCGCCCGTGGTTGGGCCTCGACGGCCTCGTCCTCGCCATCGCGGCCATCTGCTTCGTCCTCCTGGTCAACGGCGCCGGCGATGACCAGCAAGCCCAACAAGGAGGAGGAGGAGCAAGCCTGGAGAACGATCATCAGGAACAAGGAGGTGGTCGTCGTCGTCGAGAGAAGGTCAGGAGATTCCTGCGGCTGGTCCCCTCGGCGGTGATCGTGTTCGCGCTGGGCGTGGCGTTCGCGGTGGCGCGGCACCCGGCGGCGGTGCGCGAGCTGCGCGCGGGGCCGTCGCGGATGCGCGTGGTGCGCATCTCGCGGGAGGCGTGGAAGCAGGGCTTCGTCAAGGGCGCGGTGCCGCAGATCCCGCTGTCCGTGCTCAACTCCGTGGTGGCCGTGTGCAAGCTCACGCGCGACCTGTTCCCGGAGAGGAAGGCGGCGACGGCCACGTCGGTATCGGTGACCATGGGCGCCATGAACCTGGTGGGCTGCTGGTTCGGCGCCATGCCGTGCTGCCACGGCGCCGGCGGCCTCGCGGGCCAGTACAGGTTCGGCGGCCGCAGCGGCGGGTGCGTGGCGGCGCTCGGCGCGGTCAAGCTCGCGCTGGGGCTCGCGCTCGGCGGCTCCATGCTGCGCGTGCTCGTACAGTTCCCCACGGGGCTGCTCGGCGTGCTGCTGCTCTTCGCCGGCGTCGAGCTCGCCATCGCCGCCAGGGACATGTCGTCCAAGGCGGAGGCGTTCGTCATGCTGCTCTGCGCCGCCGTCTCGCTCGTCGGATCCAGCGCCGCGCTCGGATTCCTGTGCGCCATGGTCGCGCACGGACTGCTCATGCTCAGGGCATGGATCACGGGGTCAGGCTCACATGATACGCATCGTCGTTCCAAGTCAATCAGAGATCGATTGTCTCGTGCGTTCCCTTTAAACTTAATCTGCGTGCTTGCTCCCATATTAGCAGTCTCTCTGCGCGCCCTCCCATATTAGCACAACCTTGTACAGATATAACTACTAAGGATTGTAATAATTTGTAGTAGATGTCAACAATGACATGTACCTTATGATAATGACAACGAGTAAGGGGGATTGTAATTTGTATCTAGATGTGAATATGTGCTACAAGTCTCACAAAAACAAAAGAGAATATATGCTACATCACTGACAGCTGACATAACACAGCGCACACAATGTAGTATCAATTTAGTGCGATTGATGCCTCTAGGACATGGACAAAATGCGCCAATAGCTCAAACGAACTCTAGCTGGGGCAGCCATCGCCCACTCTAAGGCCTCCTTTGGAACATAGGATTTGGACCTCAAAATTCCTATGAAATTCCTATAAGATAGCTTCCTCCATGCAAATTTTGGAGGATTTCTAACATGAGATTGGACCTCATGTAAAATTCCTTTGAGTCACTCTCTCTCCTCTAATTCCTGTGTTTTTCCTGCGCTGTATCCAAAGGCTCTGTAGGAAGCGTTCCTGCGTTTTTATTTTCTGTAGGATCACAATTGATAGCCATCTCCAATCCTACGTTTTTCCTATTCCTATGTTTTTGAAATCCTGCATTCCAAAGGAGGCCTAAGATGCTTCCCACAAACGATCGATGTACAACTCTTCCTAGCTCTGGCTGCCCACATTCCCCACTAGCAACAGCTGGAGAAAGCACCTTCAAGCGGCACTCTCCTTTCTTTCCAAAATGCCCGAAACCGAAGGTGGTCTCGATAATGGCTCTGCTATTGTTGCTGTCAGCCTGTCAAACCGTTGATGCTGGTGTGTAGTGCGGTGCAATTGCAAAGAAACCAGACTAACCATTGACACGAACTGATGTTGGTGGCCTGTGTTGCTAATTAATTAAGCGTTTGTCACCCCTTTGGCATCTCCAAACCGACCAAGCCAGACGACGCGTCAGCTTAGGGGCATAGGCCACGTCATCTAAACCATTCTAGTGCGTGGATGTCTTTGTGCTTAGACTACCCGCACCAGCATCCGGTACCCGTCCTTCGGGATGGGGATACCGTTTTTTCCGCTGCACCGGGATACGGTACGCAGAACGCAATCGTTCCGGATAGCCTCGAACACGCCAAACCTGGCGCTGTCCCGGACGTCCTCGACGCGCCTACGTGGCGTGGGCCCGGGGCTCGGCCCGCTCTTCGCGCCGTGAGCCGAAACCGCCGGGAGAGAGAGGGAAGGAGAGAGGAGGCCGCCGCCCCACCGTCACCGCCCGGATCCGCCGCCCCACCGTCACCGCGTCGTGCCCGGAACCGCCGCCACGAGGCAGCCGCCCAACCTGCCGGATCCCCGCTCTCGGCCACCGGATTCGGGACCCGGTCGCCGCGGCGGCGGGGAGGCGCGAGGCAGGTGGAGCCGCGGCGGGTCCCGGCCACCGGATCCGCGCCGGAGAGGGAGGAGGCGGAGCCGCGGTGGGCCCGGCTGCCGGATCCCCGCTCCCGGCCACCGGATTTGGGCCCCGGTCGCCGCGGCGGCGGGGAGGCGCGAGGCAGGTGGAGCCGCGGCGGGCCTTGGCCACCGGATCCGCGCCGGAGAGGGAGGAGGGGCATGAGGCCGGGTGGCGCGTGCGCTCGGGGAGGCGGCGGAGCGGGGAGGATGAAGGGCCGCGGGGAGGTGCGGCGCGCGGCGCGCTGGGGAGGCAGCCGGGGGAGGTGCGCGCGCGGCGCGGGAGAGAGACGGAGGCGGGCCGGCGGCGTCGGGCGAGCGTGGTGAGGAAGGATGGGGAAAAATGGAGAGGGAGAGGAAGAGAAAAGGGAGAGAAAAAGGGAGGAAAGGAGAGAAAAAAAGGAAAGATAGAGAAAAAAAAAAAGAAGAGGAGAGATGAAAGGAGAGGTAGTTGGAGATGTTTAATAAAATATTGGGTAGTTGATATAGAGGATGGATATAGAGTACGAACGGATGCAGTAAAACTGAATATAGAAGAGGAATTTTCTTGACTAGGACGGAATATTCCTTTTAGAGGATGAGTTTAGACTACCACGAGTGCGGGTAGTCTTAGGGACATAGGCCACGTCATCATCTAGAGAGATGAGGCACGAACTCAGCAGCAACATATATACAGAAAGCCCAAAGCACAGTACTATGCATCATGTCTTCTTCTACCGCCTTGCTCCTTCAGCCTTTTCAGGATTCACTTATTGGCAGCTCAAAGCCCCTTACTGAAACTTCTTCTTTACCAAATGGCGCAGCAATTCCCTTCCTAGTTGTTTAGAAGCAATGCTCTCTCTGTTTCGGGTAAAAAAGAAGCACATCTTGGTTAAAAATAGAATATTTGATATGGCGTAGAACAACCTAATTAGATGTTTAAAAAGTCTTTGAAGTGACATTACATCACTACCTATTGCACTTATTTTTAGGTTGAAAAGATAAAACTGAGCCACTAGTTCATTTTTATAATAATATTGAACCGAAATATCGATAAACGTGATGTGGAAGATCAACTTTTTCTGGACATTGTTGGTTTTTTGTGGAATAAGTATAGAAATTGCACTTATTGTCTTCATACGTACTCCTCTTTTTGACTTTTTAGTGGTCTACTCCTAGCAAACAACAGTACAGTAACTCAGTTTCAGGATCTGGAAGTCCCTCTCAGTTCCATGGTAAAAGTGAAGGTATTGTCAACAAGATGCTCGACCAAATAAAAACACACCAATAATGTGGTAAAATAATTCGGCGCCACTACATGCTCATTTGCCTTACAATTTTACACAGTTAAGTTTGTTCCTACTTTTTAGTCCGTTCAAAACGCCTGATCAAGCTCAGTGAAGCAAGAAAAGTCCAAAACTTTTACCCGGTGGAAGACCGAACACCCAGCTCCAGATGCTTGGTCGTGCAAGCTCAGAGGAGGGTAACCTTCACGGAGCTTCAGTTCTTCAAGGGATAGCTCCGCATCATCAGTTCGTAACCTGGCTTTAGATCAGGCAGCAACTGCGCATAAGCCTTGCTGTCAGTAAGGACTTCAGAAAAACTGATCCTGCAATCCTCCACCCAGCTGTTGGCAGCTGAACCCATCGTATGTGAAATTTACATCATGGCATCCGATCCTTTATCCAGGGAGTGCGACCAGCCCCGACGTAAGGCATCTCGAACAACTTGATGTGATCTTTGATGACAGACACTAATGTTCTGAACTTCTGATGAAGGGTTACTACCCTGCGGCCTGGCCGACTGGCCGTAAGTGGCGTGCGACGGCGCGGATGAGGATCGATGCAGTGCCCATTAGGAACCCTTCTCCCTATCGCACAGAACACTCCAAGTCGTTGACCGGGAGCGGGGAGCAGGACCAGGACGAAATGGAAATTGAATTGGTCCTCTCGGCGGCGGCGGCTGATACACCCTGACGGTGACGAGTGACGGACGCCTTGATGAGAGTTGAGAGAACATACGAACGGGCCACGACAACCTATACTCGCTTGGGCTTGCTATTCGGTTTCTGGTGGGCCTAGATTCGCGAGTGAGGTCCGATCCGAGACCAGACTTATTGGGCCGACTCTGTTGCCTGTTCTCCCATTCTTCCCTCTTGACTCTTGAGGATCCACACACTGACGGCGAGAAGACTGCCTCACCAAGCCACCATAAATCAATCCCTCAAAAAAAAAAAGTCACCATAAATCAATATTTAGCACAACCTATTTCTCACTTTCTTCATAAACTAGAAACTTAGTACTACTAATAAGAATTGCCAAACATTAGTCCGCTAGAAATTGACACGAATTTTCCAGCCAACCAGGTTGCGCCGCGTCATTTTTATGTGATTTGCTTTAATTCTGATCCGCCACCTTTGCGGGCTGAAATTTCTTCTTTTCTCTTTCTGCGCCGGCCCACACGTCGTGGGAAGTAGTGACCCGCTTGGTGCGGCATTTGTTGGACCCATTGTTGTCTGGCATTTCTTTCGTAGTTTCTTCCTGACTGTTTTGGTTGACGCATCATTTTTTTAGATGGTTTGAGGCATCATTACTTCATTAGCTTCATTTTTCCTTTCAGTTGTACCTTAAGTTAAACTATATATTTTCATTTTATTTCATGTACAACAGCATGTGATGTAGCAGTCACTATAAATGGCAACTATATCTTAAAAACTTTAAGTCAGTGATCTTAATATTTTTAGTATAATGAATAGTAAGTCATTTCAGTAGACAACGATGTTCTTGGTCCTTTTATTCGGTTAACTGCAATTCAATAATAGTTAATGAAAGAACTATGACCTAAACCTGTAATTTACTTCAATATTTGACCGAACACCAGCTAAATTTTGATTTTTTTCTTGCCTTTGTAATTTAAGGATTCTTATCTACGTAAAGCAAATAAATACTTTTTTACCAAATGGTCGGTATAAATATGGCAGGATTCTTCACATATATGCTCATTTTCTAATTTTTACATCAGATTTCATGGATCGTTTGGATTAATTTTCTATATCAAATCTTTACTCAGTGTATACAAAGGAAACACCTCAATTTAAGATTGTCAAACATACAATGGAAGGGCTCTTGAAAAAAAAAACTCGACCCGACCAAGAATCTTCCCTCCGCTTTTACTGAGGAAAGGCCTAACGCAAGTAAAGAAAATCCCCGAACCCCCTCCTCAAGAATACACAAAAACTCAATTGATTGTGTGAGATTTGGTGGAGTTTTACCCAATGCTTTGATTGGAGAAAAGAGAATTTATTTCGTTGGATGCAGGATTGTGGGATCGAACCCCAACCTATGACTTCACTCTCCTGCCTTAACCATATGACTCCACTCTCCTGCCTTAACCGTGAAAGGGTTCCTGATGTCATAAGTTGTATCGATTTGTATTGTTGCACCATTTTCACTTTGGCCCTCCCGCTGATTTCATATGCTCTGTGCCTCTAATTTTGTAGTTTTATGATTTCTAAAACCAGTGTCTTGCTCACTACAACATCGTGGTGCTGCAAGGAAAAAATGATTGAAATGGAATAGAATATTAGTCAACTTCTTTTACCCGTTGTCTCAAATGAAAATTGACTGAAGTTGTAGGCGAAGCATTCCTTAACAAATTTCAATTCACGACTGGGGTCATCTTAGTATACTATATTTGCTGCATCAATGACAACTAGTCAAATCCGACTGCTGGCACCTTATTTGCCCCTTCGATCTTGTCAGACGATGGCGACGACCGGAGGTGGCATTGCAAGGGAGGGGTCTCTTCTACCCGCACGGGTGATGGCCCTAGTCCTAACGTTGCCGACCTCCTCCAAAAGTTGAACTTGACAGCGGAGGAGGAGGTGGTTGCAGATTTTAGCGATGATGAAGACGGTGGCGGCGAGGCCGTCTTGGAATGGGCGTTGGTGGGGAAAGTTCTCTCGCCGGCACCGGTGAAAACAAACACCATCTTGGCGGCTATGAGGCGAGCTTGGGGCAACCCTTATGGTCTGAAGATTCGCTCAGTTGGGGAGAAGGGAGCCAACTTGTTCATTGCTGAATTTGGCTGTCAAGTGGATCGTGACAGAGCTCTTGCAGGATCCCCCTGGATTGTTGGAAAATATTCTGTGTTGATGCAGCCATACGATGAGAAGAAGTGTGCTGCAGAAATAATTTTTGATCGAATGGAAATTTGGGTGAGAATTCTCAACCTGCCATTGGGTTGGATGAATAAGACTAGAGGAACTCGAGCCATGGAATTAGTGGGAGAGATGATCAGGATGGATGTGGATAAAGATGACAAGGCAAGTGGAGCCTTCTTACGTGCTCGTGTTTCAATTGAGATTAATAAGCCTATCAAGACAGGTGTGCTGTTACGTATGAGTAGGACTGAAGAGCCTCGGTGGTTTAACCTGCAGTACGAGAAGCTCCCTTTCTTTTGTTTTGCATGTGGAATGCTGGGCCACTCAGAACTGGAATGTCCGACGCCAGTGCCGAAGAACTCTGAGGGGAAATTACCGTACCAGACCAAAATTCCTCTTCGTGCACCTGATGATAGGAGGAAGAAAATCCAAAGTTTTGCTGACGCAGCTGCAGAGTCATTTGGGAGTGGGTCTTCCTGAAACTCTCGTCAGTCTCGCGAGCCAGCAAACAAGTCACATGAGCGAGGTACGAAGTCTGATGGTCAAAGGGGTCGGGCGTCAACGGAGACTAGAGCTGAGGTGGCAACAGAAGCGGAAGATGAGGTTACATCGCCGTTAAAGCAACAACAACCTCCCGATGCAAGAGGAAAGGGGGCGGTGAGTGGCGACACAATCCGCCAGCTCTTTCAGCGAGGCCAGCAATGAGAATGCTGGCGAAGAAGAGGAAAACTAAGGGGTCGGGATCGAATTCCAACACGAATCCGGACCTTAATTTTCCACCTACTGACTCCACGACACTTGTGCCGGCTGGTATTGTTAATGATCGGATTAGCCAGCTTGATGGTGTCGGGGACACCAATGGAAACATTGTTGCTGAGCTAAGCAAGAAGCAGAAGGTTTCAGGTTCTTCAAATATTGCGAGATCGGCGGCGGCTGCGAGTGACAGCCCCCGCCGGGCACAATGAATCTCTTAAGTGTGAACTGCCGGGGCTGCGGGCAGTCCGGGGCAGTTCAGGGGCTTCTCTATTTGGTGGAGTTACATAAGCCCGCGATGGTCTTCTTATCGGAGACAAGGCTGGACAAAGATCGTGCTGTTGACCTTAAGCACCGCCTAGGCTTCCCTAATGCGCTAGCGGTTGGTGCTGAGGGTCTTAGTGGTGGGGTTGCTCTTTTCTGGAGGAGGGATGTCACTGTGAGGCTACAGAATATGTCAAAGTTTCACATTGATGTTGTGGTGTCTTGCGATGCTGTGAAGGTTAAGGAATGGTTATTTACTGGCTTCTATGGTGAGCCCAGACGAGAGCTCAGGAAGAACAGTTGGTATCTTCTTTGTTTCTTACGTGCGCAGCTTGCTTTGCCATGGCTGTGTGCTGGGGACTTCAATGAAGTGCTTGAAACGTTTGAGCAAATTGGTGGTAATGAACGGGAGCAATGGCAGATGGAGGGTTTCAAGGCGGTGGTTGCTGATTGTGGGTTTACTGACTTGGGATATATGGGACTGCCATATACGTGGGATAATCGCCAAGAGGGCGAACGAAATATTAAGGTGCGACTGGACCGTGCGTTTGGGGATGGAGCTTTCATGCACTCACTTGGCGATACTATGGTAAAGCACATCCAGATGGCTAAATCTGATCACTGCGGCCTGCTGATTGAGGTGCCAAGCGGTGTGGTGGGTAGAAGAAGAGGGAAGCCCTTTCGATATGAGAATATGTGGCAACGTCATGATGAGTATAATGCCTTTGTCCAGCAAGCATGGGACCCAGGTATCGGCCCTTGTGATCTTTGCAGTATTTCATCCACGCTAGCATCTCTGCAACACTCTATGAAGGCGTGGGATAGGAGATTTTCGGTTCAGTCAAGAAGAAATTAAAGAAACTAAGAGATGAGCTGGAGCAGGAAAGAAGTAGCACACTCTACCGTGGGCCTACTGAACGGGAGAGGGGGTTGACGAAGCAACTCGCTGAGCTACTAGCAAGGGAAGAGGCAATGGAGAAGCAACGCTCAAGAATTCAGTGGTTGCGGGAGGGTGACAGGAATACTAAATTTTTCCAAGCTAAGGCTCGAGCTCGTGCACACACAAATAAAATGAGTGCTATCAAAAGGGCGGATGGTTCTTTGGCAACATCACAACAGGAGATGGAGGCCATGGCGATGGATTTTTATTCAAACCTGTTCATGGCTCAAGAAAATTTACAACCAGATGTGATATGCCAATATGTACCGTGCAAGGTTACGACCCAGATGAACGAGATGTTGGATCAACCCTTCTCAGATGCAGAGGTTGAGAAGGCCCTTTTCCTAATGGGTCCGAACAAAGCTCCGGGAGTGGACGGATTCACTGCTGGATTTTTTCAGAAGCATTGGCCGCTCGTCAAGGAAAGTGTTATAGCTGCAGTGCTTGGATTTCTGAATGGGGGCGTCATGCCGGAGGTGATTAACAGAACTTTGCTGGTCTTAATTCCGAAGGTTGCGAACCCCCAAGAGCTCACACAGTATAGGCCTATTTCTCTTTGTAATGTTCTGTACAAACTCTGCTCCAAAGTGCTAGCCAATCGTTTACGGTTTATTTTGGAGGAGGTGGTGTCAGAGGAACAGAGTGCCTTTGTTCCAGGTAGGCTCATTACAGATAATGTGCTCATTGCATATGAGTGCATCCACTACCTGAGAAATAAGAAGGGGAAAGCCGGCGCTTGCGCGGAAAAACTCGACATGGAAAAGGCATATGACCGAGTAGAATGGGAGTATTTGCATGCAGTGATGCAAGCCTTGGGTTTCTCGGAGAATTGGTGCAGCCTAATCATGAAATGTGTTACCTCGGTGTCTTTCTCGGTCCGGGTCAATGGAGCGTTTTCAGAAACTTTTTCCCTACTTGAGGTATAAGACAGGGCGATCCAATCTCTCCATATTTATTTCTTCTTTGTGCGGAAGGGCTGACTTGCATGTTGAAAAATAGCGGCCCACAATATATCTCTCGAGGGGTTAGAGTCAGTCTGCATGCCCCTTGGATCTCACACTTGCTGTTTGCAGACGATTGCTTGATCTTTACGCAGGCCACACGACAAGGTGCAGCCAAAATTGCTCGGATCCTGGAGGAGTATAATCGTGGCTCAGGGCAGCTTGTGAACAAGCAAAAATCTGTTGTGTTTTTCAGTGACAATTGTGATGATGAGGTGAAGCAAGAAGTACTTCAGGGGCTACAAATCCCAACTGAAGCATTGGGTGAGCGATACTTGGGCCTGCCAACAGCAGTAGGGAAAGTGGCGGATGGTGCTTTCAGTTATGTAGCAGATAGAGTGCGTGGTTTTGTATGTGGGTGGGGTGAGAGTACTCTCAGCTGTGCGGCAAGAGATGTACTTATCAAAGCCAACGCGCAGGCAGTGCCAACTTATCCTGTGAGTTGTTTTAAGCTTCCGACGGTAGTGTGCAAGAAGATGACAACATATATTTCAAACTACTGGTGGGGCAGTTCAGTTGATAGCCACAAAATCCACTGGCAGAGATGGACGAATTTGACACGTTCAAAGGGTGAAGGCGGCATGGGGTTTAGAGACCTTCCTCTTTTTAACCAGGCCATGTTGGGGAAGCAAGGTTGGCGTTTGATGACTAGACCGGATGCTCTCTGTACCAGAGTCAATAAAGGTAAATACTTCCCACATGGAAATTTCCTATCGGCGACAAGAAAAAAGAAAAGTTCAGAAACTTGGAGAGCTATGCTCCATGGTAGAGATGTTCTCAGGAAGGGGATTATCAAGAGAGTTGGGCCAGGTCACTCCGTGAATATTTGGGAGGATAATTGGATACAAGGCATTCCTTCTCTGAAGCCTCGTATTCGACTTGATGAAGCAAATGCAACGATGGTCAGTGATCTCTTTATGCCAAATAGTCGGAGCTGGAATGAACAGCTCATCAAGGACTCCTTCATACGTATGGATGCGGACGAAATCCTAAAAGTGAGACCTGGTGTAAACCTGTAGGAGGATATTTTCGCTTGGGCTCTGGAAAAGCATGGGACATACTCTGTGAGATTAGCCTATAGGCTACTAAAATCACAACAGTCCCAAACGGAGCAAGCGAGGGAGAATGCAGAGAATTCGTCAGATAATGCTCGTTGGTGGAAGGTCCTATGGAAGATGGAAATCCCGCCGAAAGTTAGGATCTTCTGGTGGCGGATCCTTAACAATTTTCTGCCATCAAAAGCGGAATTAAAAGAAGACATGTCGCGAAGGAGGGCCATTGTGAGGCATGTGGTAATCCATGTGAATCTCTGTACCACATTGCTTTTGAGTGTACCTTTGCACACAGATTCTAGGAGGAGGTGAAAATAATGACTGGCAAAAAGATTCCAAGGCTGCATCCGGTGTCATGGACCAAAGATCTCTTGGCAGGGCAGGTATGTGATCTTAGGGACGCAGCCCTGTTTATATGTGGTGTATGGTCACTCTGGTCAGGCAGGAATGCGAGGAACCATGGCAAAGTTGTCTGGAATACATGGGCTGCTGTCAGACATATCGCGAAAATGGTTGAAGACTTGATGTGTATCAAGGCGGACAATACTGTTCCTCACCCGAAAATACCAGTCAGATGGAAACCACCAGACGCCTTGTGTGTCAAAGTGAATACCGATGGAGCCTTTGATGCGAATACAAGTACAGGTGCTAGTGTAGCTGTCGTGCGAGATAGTCATGGCAGGGTGCTGTGTGCGGAGGCTCGATGGTATGACAACCTGCATGATGTCCTTACCATTGAGGCTATTGCAGCAAGAGATGGCCTTATCCTGGCATCAACGAAGGGTTGTGATAAAGTGATGCTGGAGCTTGATAACTTGATACTGGTAGAATTCCTCAACTCTTCTACGATGAATAGGTCTGTAGTTGCTGGCTTATGGCATGAGATACAAGAGCTGGGCAGGTCCTTTATTTTATTTTCAGTTATTTTTGTTAGAAGGGAGGCTAATTGTGTAGCTCATTGCTGTGCAAGCAAGCCTATCCGTGATCATCGTGTTCTTTCTTGGTCTGATCATCTCCCACCGTGGCTTTCGGAGGTGGCAGCCAAGGATTGTAATCCTGTCTCTATTAATGAGTAAAGCTCTTGTGTTTGCCCTAAAAAAAAAAAATGACAACTAGTCAAATCTCGTACCAAGGTCGCTCGCCGCAGTGGCTGTCGGACTCGGCTTATGCGCACACGTCAGCACCCACCGGAAATCTCGATTATAGCAAGCTGGGTTAGCAATGATGACGGAAGTAGATTTGCCGAGTGAAGCATTATACTTGGATTAAAGAGCTGGGTTAAAAAATATTTAGGGTTAAATGGACAGTAATGGATATAATAGATAAGAAGCAAAAAAAAGGAACAATGATTGAGGTGCATGCATTAGGCTGAAACCTACAGTACGGTGAAGACCTGAGAATCAAACCTTTGCATTGATAGCTTTCTATATCCACATAGGCCTATTAATCACTGAGATTATGAAGAAGCCATCACATAAGCACGTGGGGAGAAAATTTTGCTATAATGGATTTGGGTGTAAAGTAGGTAGTATAGTGCGCACGCGCGTTTTAGCAGAAACTTTTGTGGTTGCTTTCAATATCCACATAGTAGCAACTTGTTAATACTAGTGCCAGTACAAAAGCAGGCACCCAACCTGAGTAGGAGGATAGGACTCAGCAGGAGCTAGAGTAGAAGCTAGACGGATTCACCCATGGCGGTCGCGGGTGCTTCACCGGCCACCGGAAGGGAGGAGTACGGCGGCCGTGTGACGGCGTACGTGGTGCTGTCCTGCGTCGTCGCTTGTAGCGGCGGCTTCCTCTTCGGCTACGACCTCGGCGTCTCCGGTCAGTCCTGTTACCACTTCCACGCGGTGTATATGCGCGCAATTTGGTACTGCCATCAGGGGGAATCTGTATGCAGGATTAGCTGATGGACCGGTAGAGGATGCATGTACCTGAAAGAAATTTTTGTTCAGCTTAGGCTTTCTTATTAGGAAAAATTGATTGCCAACTTGGTACTCCTACTACTTGTGCATTCATCACTGACAGAGGAGAACCTTCAGTGTGATTTCCATAGTAGTGCCAGTTTTTCTTTTGCCTGAAAAAAAAATGGATGAGAAGACTTCAATTGAAGGAACCAATGCTACTGTTGGTTTACTTCTTGTGCATTCGTCACTGAAAAAGGAGGAGAAGAGAGCCTTCTCCTTCAGCGTCATTCCCATAGTACCAGTTTTTGATTTTTTACTTGAAAAAAATGGATGAGAAGAGTTCAATTGAGGACCGATACTACCGTAGGTTGATTTCATATGCAGTGCTAGCTGCACAATCATATTACTTGTTTGGTTGAATAAGAATTATGTATGATCATCTCCTTAGTTTAGTCCAAGTTCTGAAAACTTGTGTTCCTCATGTTTTAGTTATAAATGTTTATCATCAGTTCTGTGAACTAGCGAAGTTAGCAATGCCGATCATAAAATGTTGCTGCAGAAACAGAGGGAACCACTCATACCTTTTGGTTAAGTACCAACGTTGACAGAAAAAATAGGCCGGCTTTGAGAGTTTCCACGTCAGCAATGACATGGCATCCTACATGGACAAATTGATTTGTATTAGCAGGCTGACATGTGGGACTCATAGTTACTCCACAACGGGATTTTTAAAAATTGTAGGTTTGTGCAACTAAGAGTCAAAATAGTTGTAGTTTTGTGCAACTATGGTACAAGTAGTTGTAGTTTTGTGCAATTCACTCTTTTTCCAATCATAGAATGATTCAATATTAGATAATGTACTCAACTCAATCTGCTACTTGAGGGTCCTAAAAGTTTCTGATAATTCATGTACTATTTTTATGTGAGATAGGTGGTGTCACCTCCATGAACTCATTCCTGAAGAGGTTCTTCCCTGAGGTGTACCGCCGGAAACAGAACAGCAAAGTGAGCCATTACTGTCAGTTCAACAGCGAGCTTCTCACCCTGTTCACATCATCACTCTATGTTGCTGGCCTCCTCGCAACTCTGGTTGCATCGTCCGTCACAAAGAGGTTTGGCCGCCGCACGTCAATGCTGATTGGTGGCGTATTGTTCATCGTTGGTTCAGCATTCGGTGGTGCAGCCATCAATATTCCCATGCTGCTCCTTAACCGGATTTTCCTCGGAATTGGTCTGGGATTCACTAACCAGGTAACCATGTGTTAGAACAAGTATGCATGTGAGTAGTTTAAGAAATCATAAATCAGCAGTGCAGTGAGCTTGAAAGATATGTGTAGAATACTGCAGTATTTAAAATAAAAAGATGTGTAATACTGCTGACTTAAATCAAATCAAATCACACTCTTGACCAAGGAAGTACACTTTAAGTAAATCAGCACAGCAATTTCATGGAAGGCATATATACTAGTGTGTATATTCATAGACTTTTGGGCTGTACTAGATGCATATATTATTTCTGAATAATTGTCATTCCTTTCCAGACAATCCCATTGTACCTGGCAGAAATGGCGCCACCGCAGTACCGTGGAGCAATCAATAGCGGCTTTGAGCTTTGCCTCAGCTTTGGCATTCTCTTTGCAAACATCGTCAACTATTTCGTTCTTAATATCAAAGGAGGGTGGGGGTGGAGGATATCCCTGTCCTTGGCTGCAGTACCTTCTGTATTCTTAACCGTCAGCGCAATCTTCCTCCCTGAGACACCAAGCTTCATGATCGAACGCGACGGTAACACCAACCAGGCAAGGGTCCTGCTGCAAAAGCTGCGTGGAACAACCTCCGTGCAGAAGGAGCTTGATGATTTGGTTCGCGCGAGCAACATCTCAAGGACAACCCGGCATCCACTCAGAAACATGTTCAAGAGGAAGTACAGGCCACAGCTCATCATAGCAATCATGACCCCTTTCGCCAATCAGGTCAGCGGTATCAATGTGATAAACTTCTATGCTCCGGTGATGTTCAGGACAATCGGTCTCATGGAGAGTGCATCCCTCCTCTCGGCGATGGTGACGCGCCTCTGCGCAACATGTGCAAACATTTTAGCAATGGTGGTGGTCGACAGGACTGGGCGCAGGAAGCTCTTGCTCAGTGGCGGCGTCCTGATGATCTTATCGCAGTTCACCGTGTGTGCAATCCTAGCTGCAAAGTTCAAGGACCACGAGGATTTGGGAAAGGAATATGCTTACCTGGTGTTGATCATAATGTGCGTGTTTGTTGCTGGCTATGGGTGGTCATGGGGGCCTCTTACATACTTGATTCCTGCTGAGGTTTGTCCGCTAGAGATCAGATCGGCAGGGCAGAGCATCGTAATCGCCGTGAATTTCCTCATGACATTTGTGATCGGCCAGACATTTCTTGCGGTTCTGTGTCACATCAAGTCTGCGACATTCGCCATCTTCGGTATTTTGATTGGCCTGATGACGCTGTTTGTTTATCTCTTCCTTCCGGAGACAAAGAAGGTCCCCATAGAGCAGATGAAACATGTCTGGAGAGGGCACTGGTTCTGGAAGAACATTGTAAGGGAAAATGAGGAGGAGGAGGAGGAGGCGGAGGAGGAGGAGAAACAATCAGAGACAGTAACTTCGCGGCAGTCCTAGTACTTTTGTGAATTGGACTATGTTTTATCAAACCTGAAAAGGAAATGAAGTATAGGATTTGAATTACCCGGTGTTGTTGTATAATGGAGTATCAATATCTTACTGATGTATGTACTTAGAAACAATCAGGGATAATAACTTCGCCAAGCTCTTAATGCTTTTCTAAATATATCGCAGAAGCATATCAGCCAAACAGAATGCTATTTGCCTCTCTGCAGGTTATACTTTATTTCATTTCCCTTCTGTAGAAAATGAATTAGCCATAATATCCTGTTTGGTTCATATGCTTCTGCGATAATGAAGCTGTGACAGACAGGCTAAGAAATCATGGATGGAAGATAACTTAAAGTTCTGAAATAACCTGATTACTTTTCTTTTGTATTTAGGCAGGCGGTCTAGAGCTTGTACTTGTCGTGTCCGTGGCAGCCCAGGCTGCTACATGTGCCTCTATGTCTCCTTTTCAGATTGTATTTCCCTATTTCCTCCTTCTATAATGATGAAAAAGCAGAGCGTGTTTCGTTCAAAAAAAGTTAAAAAGTCGTGACGAAGCTGCATTTTTTTAGGTAAAGAAAACTTGTATAAAGTTTCCACACAGCCAGTTTTGTTTTTATGACATAGATAAATGACGACACAGCATGAGCACACAAATCACTGCACATGCACTTGACACTCCGTAGCGTAGTTCCCAGCCCCTGCCAGACGCGTGGAACCTTCGTTTTGTTAGAGAAGACGTAGTACAAGAGATAATGCCAAGCCTACATGGAAAGGATTCACGGGAAAAACTACGACTCGTAAGAAAGAAGAGGGTGAACAATAATTCTGGAACCAATCAGCCAGTAGGCGCCCAAACTATTGCAAGATTTGGGAGAGCAACTGAATCATGCGAGTCCACACTCCAGAGAAAATGTTTATATCCCCTCGTTTCTCCTGTGGGATCAAGCCAAAACAGAACGCATCCCCAAATTGCAGGATCATGGCTGCCGCCGAAGCAGGTCACCAGCAGGACGGCGAATGGAAGGTGTCGGTGGCAGCAGAAACTGGGCTGGCGTGGCTGTTCTCAGCTTCAAGGTTGGTCAGCTTCGGCAAGACGACCCCCGGAAGGTGGTGCACGGGCTCAAGATGGCCGTCACGCTCAACGTGTGCTCGGCCTTCTACTACGTCCGGCCACTGTACGTCTTCACCGGCGAGAACGCCGTGTGGGCCATCCTCACAGTCGTTCGGATCTGCGAGTACACCTTCGGTAAGTACTGTAGCTAATAACGTCTCACAATTAACTTTTTGTAGTAGAATGCAGCATAGTCTCGGTTCATGTAAACGTAACACTGATATATGTTTCGTTCGCTCGTGTACGTAGGTGGCTGTGCGTACAAAGCAGTGAACACAGAGCAGCGGGGACAGTGGCCGGTGGCGCCGTGGCCATCGGCGTGCAATGGATCGCCGCCACACATCCTCGGTGTCTCCCTGTCTGTTCTGGGTGCGTTCATCACAGCTGCATTCCCATTCGTTGGCAACGAGCTAGGAGCGAGTGCTCTGCTCTCGGCTCTCGCCGTGCAAGGATGCCGGAATTATTAACCAATGAACGTGCTCCTTGTCCCGCTTGGTCCCGACGCGGAAACCGCGGTCCGAGTACGGCGCCACCATCTTCCTCCTCACATACGCCCTCGTCGGCGTCTCCGGGTACCGCGTGCAGGACGTCGCTGCAGCGGCTGCTCACCGTCTCCATCGGCGCCTTCATCTGCGTCGCCGTCTGCGCGCTCGTGTCCCCGGTCTGGGCGGGCCAGGAGCGAAGCTCCAGCGCCTCGTCGCGCGCAACATCGACAGGATGGCCGACGCCATCGAAGCCTGCGTCGTCGAGGACTTGCTCTTCTTCTCCGAGACCGGCGGCGTCCATGGCGACGGTGCCGCCACCAGAGAGACGCCGCCACCCTTGGGGCACAATATCATGTCCGTGCTTGACGCCAAGGCAACGGAGGACTCGCTGGCCAACCTGGCCGCGTGGGAGTTCGGCTTCAGCCACCCGTACGGCCACTACCAGACGATCGGAGCAGCCAGCGTCGCTTCCTGCGTAGCCGTCTCCGAGACTCGTCATCATCAGCAGACGCCGGCGCACATGACGAAGCACCTGAACAGCAGCACCTGCGCCGCCCTGAGCAGGCACTGAGCCGCCGTGCTCTGCGTGGCGTCAGGCTACATCTCGTTGATGGCATTGCCCGCCAGCCGCCTCGCACTCGCTGTGGGCGACATGAACGCCAGCGCGGAGGAGCTGCGAGCCGCGCTGAGCCGTCTCACGGAGACGATACAGAAGAAAGCAACACAAGGCATCATCAGGGACAACAGAGAACGAGCAGAGCACTGCTCATCGTCAGCTGCCATCATCGCGAGCACCACGGAATCGTCCTCGGCCGCTTGTGGAGGCGCTCCCGCTGTTCACCGCTGCATCCCTCTTGCTCGAGATACGCACCAGGGTGGACCGAGCCGTCCATGCCGTCACCGCGCTAGCCACGTCGGCGGAGTTTGAGAACTCTGACGACCAAGAAGTAGAGCACATGCTGGATAACCAGGCATCCAAGCCACTTTTAAAGAAGCGTGGTTTGTTTTACTGGATTGACTTGGATTGGCTTGGACAGGGTTGTCCAATCCGGTGTTTGTTTCACCGTTAACTTGGATAGGGTGGACATGAACAGAGAATATGCTTCAAAGATGTAGGATGAGCATATTCGGGAAATTTGGCCAAATAGGACTATCCAATCTTTCTAAGCATGATCATTAGTAAATAATTAAAGATAATTAGCATATTGTGATATGAATTAGTATATTTTATTATGAGATTAGAATAAATAAAGATTAATATATTAATTAATATGCATAAATCATGTGGGTTAGAATATAATTATTGATGATTAGCATGTTTTAGTATTAATTATGAATTATGCTACTATTATTAATAATGAGATTTAATTACTCTCATTCAATATTTTATCGACCCTCCAATCGTTACAAACAATGGATGACCCTATCTAGTCAAACAAACAATGAGTTGGATGATCCAGTCCTAGAAAATATGGATTGGATGATCCCATCCAACTTTGACGTTCAACCAAACACACCCTAAAGGCATGGATTGGATACTCCCTCCAGAGGGAAATGGTTGGTGATTTGAACTACTTCGCTGGTTCTAAGGTCAACAAATTTATTACCGGGAAAGGTGATCACCACCCATCTAAAATGTACCTTCTTTAACCACTAGTGCCAAACATAGTTTCTAAGTCCGCTTTGCAAAAATGTATCTTATGAGATGAAGACAACGCACGATCCCAAAAGAATTATCCATAGCATCTTCCTAATTTTGCCAGTAAGATGGAGAAGACTTGTGGCTCTAGAATTGTCATTATGAATCAATACCAAAATGTTTAATAGTGTGTCTCTACAAGTTTTCCAATAGGACCTTAATCAATCCCAAAGTTGATACCCCTTGATGACTATTACTTATTTTTATTCGGTACAGGGAACAAAAAAAACAACAATCTTAATTGGATTAGATACTACTAAATGTTTATTGATTTCTTAGTAACTCAAAGATTTTACACTTTTCATGAAGGCATATATTCTATCTGGATCTTTCTGTAGGCCGTCAGGAGAGCAGATTCCACTGCTAACATCAAGGCCATTTGGTCTTAGAGCAGAAGCGGCTTGACAAACATTATCTGCATGAAGGCCTCCTGCTAACAGCCAGCCGTGCTTGCTTTTGACCGGTGGCATTTGGAATTTCTCCCAGTTGAAGCCTTTGCCACTGCAAAAAGGATTCAGAGGATTTCATCAGCTTTATTTACTCGATCCGGCTACGGTTTCTCCAATAAGTTTATTTGGCCTAATGAACTAATGCTGAAAGAGATAAGGTTCATGACATCTTGAGAAATAGGTCTGTACATAAGACTCAAAAATGGAAAGGGCACCGTTGGTTATGGTAAATTTGGCAGGATAAAAAGAGAACTTACAAAATACCGATAATTACTAATCAAATAACAAACATATGGGCAGTAAAAATTTAGTAAATAGCTGTAAGCAAAATTCTGTACCTCCCACCCTTGGCACTGTCCACTAAAAACCAGTCGAGGATAAATTCTTCACTTGGAGGAGCATTGATAAGGTTCCCATCATCATCAGCATTTAGGACATATATGACTCGGTTATTCTTCCAAAGCACAGGAAGTAGTTCTCTGGAGCTATCTCCATGAAGCTGTGTGTAAGCAAGTGTGTCAGTAAAAAAAAAGGTTGTTGCAACTGCAGTTGCAGATAGTAGAGAACAAGAGGGGAGATGTACCTGTATAAGTTCAAGGTTGCATGAATCAGCAGCTCTTAAGATAGTCTCAGTATCATCATCCACAAACACACCGACTGGTTCAGCGCCATAGGACTTTGCTACTCTGGATATCTCTTTGGCTTCTGACAATGGGACAGAGCGTTTGGAATTGGGCCAAAGAATCATCCCGATAAGTTTAGCTCCAGCCTTAGCAGCGGTTTCGGCATCCTTGGCAGATGTAATGCCGCACATTTTGACAATAGGTTCAGTTCTTTTGACATCTTCCAGACTAGAAGATAAGGGCACATCAACAGTGGTTTGTTGCTGAGCAAAACAAGACATCTTGACTGCAGGCAACCTTGGAGGTCCTGGAAAGATAATTGAGATTAGGATATCCTGTACAATCAAAATAATTAGATGGCTTTTATTAACAGAAACTGAACAGCCTATAGCACGAAGGAGACAGCAGGCTAGTGGTTAAGAAATATCAAAACATTTTCCTCATGTCTATGAAACATATCCAAAGCATTTGAATCCATCTCACATATCCAAAATTTAAAATCTAAATACACATAAGTATTCTACTTACAACTATCACCTTCTATCTCAAGTTCGAGGAAACGAAAACATCTGCTGCAGTCAAAGCCATTCATTCTTGAAGAATAAACTACCAAACAGAAAGTAAACCTTGAAATGACACATCGACGTGTTTCCACATATAAAACATACAAGAAGATGATAGCCCAGGGGAAAAAAAAAGAAATGTCATCAGCAGCAAACCTCCTAAAGAACTCGAGAACATTAACATGGTTAAATGCCCGTACCATTTCTCGACGGCGGAGCAATCCGCAGTGACCGTCCAGTGGAGATCGGCGTGGCCATTGCTGTCACAAAAATGAAGAATCAGTCAAAGCGATAAATGCAACGTACGAGGCATTCTACCGAACAGTTGGTGTGCACCCTGAGGCGGCAGCTAACGAATGGACAGTTCGAGTGACACGGAAGGACAGGAAGGTGGTGGATAGGCCTCGAGGATACCGAATCTTAAGTCTATAACGTGGATTGAACTAGCAGGCTCTGAAGCATCTGGGACAAGGCTCTGAAGCGCCTGGCCGTCTCAGGAGCGATCAGCCGCGCAAGACAGTTTCGAATGAGAGGGAGGCGGTGCGTTCGATCAAGGCCGGAGAGAACGAATGGAACGACGGGGAGACGAGGATCGAGGAGTACCTGGCTCTGGCGGGGCGAGCAGATGGCGCGAACGGCCGGCTCTGCAAGGGAAATTCTATTTGACAGGTCTCTTAACAGAACAGAGCGCTCTCTGCCGCACCTACTACCCTGTTAATCTTCCGCCACCAACCATTATTTGACCGTCACCCACATTCGCAGGTGACATTTTTTAGGTCTGTCCGAGCACGTCTGCGCTGCACTGGCACGCGAGGCGTGGATCCCCGACCGCGCACGGCGTCGAAGCGGCACGCTTCCTTCGCAGCGCCGTGTTGCCTCGGCTGTCTGCCCTCACAGAGACGTGCTATGACCCCCTCCTCACACAAAATACTAACACATGTAGTTCGCTAATAAATCCAGCTCACACGATTCACATGTAGAGATATCATTAGGAAGGCAAAACTGTGAGACTAGTTAGCTTGCCAAAGAGCAGTTCCCTGCAAGCGAATATAAATCCAGCCCGCACGATTCATATGAACAATGGCCCGCCACGGGTGGTTACCGGCCTGTAATAGTTAAGGGGATTTATTTACCAGAGATATTCACAAGCTGTTGTGGCAGTAGAAACGTAGCATTCCAGCACTTTTCAGTGGCGTTTAGATACAAGACATTACATACAGACTATGAGTTGACACGAACTGGCATCACAAACACAAGCAGCAGCATCCACCAGCACAACCAAAGTACAGGTGGTGGCAAAAGAACTTCCAGTGCTGCACATATAACCATGGTAAAATCTGGAAATCAAAAGTGTTGGAACTGGATGCCAGCATCCCGGGACAAGCCTTCTACATGCAGCTTCTTCTAGTTCTGCTTCTTGGGTTTCGCCGGGCCCCTAGGGATCTTGCTCAGGACCTTGGCGTCCAGCACCTCATACTGCTTCCGGGCCTCGGTGTGTGCCCTCCCAGCCAAGTGGTCCACCTTGTCCTGGTACTTGTCGTACAAGATCGGCACCGTGTGGAGCATCAGCACAGCTGTTTTACAATCCTCAACTGATCAGTTCAGCAGATTCCACGGACAAACAGGTTCAAAACAACACCATGTATCTTAGGATGCCTTACCGATATAAATCAAGGTGAGGAAGTCACAGCAACTTCCAACCCCAGAGAGGATCCAAAGCCCAATGATCACCTGAGAAATCACACGAAAACAGTTGAAGAATCTCAAGAGCACAATCAGCATGAAGAAACAAATCACTGTCACTACAGAGTCAGGAACATACACCAAGAAACTTCTTCAGGTCATGCCCCAGTGCGATCTCCCGCAACATGTGAAGCATTCTGTTGATGTCATTGCGCAATGCATGTGCAACATTCACAACAAGGTCTTCAGGAACCTGCACTAGAGGAATATCTGGTGGACTCCTGTAAAAGGGGCACATGATGAATTAGATGGATACTGTGTCAAACAGAAAGTCTTGGAAAAAAATAATATGACACGCAGCTCTCCTGCGCGTTCGAGAAAAAAAAAATAACATGATCAACTCACTTCTTAATGAATGTGGTCGCTTTGGACCAGAGGAACAAGATGGCCAACAGACCAATCATCACATGGGATATCAGAGTCAGGAGATGGTAATCAAGCACTTCAAACAAAACCCATAAGAGCGTTGCACCACCAATCACTACAGCAGAGGTCTTCTTGTCTTTCCATAGAAGTACATCGGCAGCTGCAAGAAGTTCCACAAGGAGCAGAATGTCAGAGCAAGAAACAATTACTGGGTCAAACTGTGCATATAATGTTCATCCACAAACAAAGCTGGACAAGGAATATTTAAGCCATAATCAGGCCCATAGATAAAATATCTTATTTACTTGCAAGTACTCCATATGGTCTTATGTTGTTAACTTCGTTCATTGCAAATTTGCAGTAACCAACGTCAACAAAGAAAATCGGAGGGAGTATAATTTTCCATCATGAACTAATGACAATGACCCACTAGCAAAGCAAGTTAAACTCTTAGCTATCTGAGAACCCTGCACACTATGGGATGAATAACATATTAGTTGAAACTCCTCTCAAGTTGAAGATTATTCAGTCCCACCACCAAAGAACAATTCCGACTTTCTCATGTGGAAGTAAGGCCTGCATATGAAATACAGAGTTTTCACCTAAATTTCAGCATGCGTTAAGATTGATTTCTTGCAACATCAACAGCTAAACAAAATCTGATACCCCTAGGCCCTAATTTATCTAGTGATCTATTTTAACCTTTCTACAACAGACAGGCCAACGGAAAGTAGAATGAAAAAACTCTGTAGGACCTTACAGCACTTCTGAGTGCTGACATGTGCAACTATTATACCAATGCCTCCACATAGACCTTATCAATTAGAACTAAATACTGTCTCACTATTTCAGGGACACCATGCCTCGTTTCTTAACACTAACAAGGATGAAGACTTAACCGCTCTGCTAACACCAAAACTCCAATATACAGTTAAAACCGTAATTCTGAGTATATATAAAACTATATTTTTTGTTTCTGAAAATTGCTACCAAGGAATGATTATTAAATCTGATAGATCAATGACTTGGATTGAGTACAGTATAAACTGCATATTGATTATGGATTCAGATTAAGAGAGGTCAATGAATGGCTTCGCTGATTCAATCGTGGTTTGAATTGACAGTTGTTATTCTGTTAATTTACCGGTTGCTAGGTCAAGCATCATTGGGAAACTGGATTAAAAAGGCATCGACTCCAACAAGTAGTGCGATTGAATAATACCTCATGCCTTGGTTCTGTAACTACTTATTCCTAGGGATAAACTACTATCACGATTTTCTATTTAACATAAGTTCTGTCAATAAGTGATTGATATTAGCATCACAGTGCTAAACTTTTCTTCAGGAATACGTGTCTTTTGTGTATGTCTAATAACGAAGTTTGACTGAAAAGTACAAACTTAGAAAAAGATAGTAATAAAAAAGCCTAAACAAGCAGGATAGCAACAGCTTGCAGAGCGTTCTATCACAGCGAGCGACCTCCTTTTCATATTATACCAGATCTGCATGAAACAAGCTGCAGTCGAAGGAAGCTAGGTGTTTTGGCGAAAGGTTCAGTTGTGTACCTAATTTCTGCTGCACGCAGAGACAGAGTAAAGTTCTTTTAGAATCGAAAGAGAGTAAAGTTGTTCTACTCACGCGACGCATATGGAGTAAGCATCCGACCTCAAAATAACAAAAGAACAACTAGACAGCGAAAATAAATAAACTGCAAATACTGCTAGGCTCCAGGAACTGATGTTAACAGTTAACAATAGGCCAAATCAATACATGAAAGACGCCAAACAAAGCCAGTTTCATTTCCTTCTAGACTAGAGGGAAGTTTTAGTGCAAACACCGTGCGATTAAATTGGAGATTAAGAAAGGAAAAAAAAAACAGCATCGAGGGAAAGTAGGAAATAAAACTTACCTTTCCCGCCTCCAAGAACCTTGTGCACGGAGGTGTCCTCCCCTAGAAGCTTGAACCCACGGGACCTCGTCTCCGTCGCCGGGGCCGGGGCCGGTGGAGTAGTCTTCTCCGTTGCGGCGGCGTCGGCAGGCAGCTGCACCGGCGGCGGGTCGGCACCGCCGTCTGCGGGCGCCGCGGGGGTCGGCGGCGGCGCGGCGACGGTCTCCTCCGCTGGGGTTCCCTCCGCTGGATCGGCCATAGCGAGTTGGCAACGAAAAAGCAAGCGATGAACTTCCTCTCTCCTTCTCTTCCCCTTTTCGTAAAGCACGCACGCACTGAACCGTGGGGGCTGTGCCTGTGCACTGGCCACTGGCCGCCTCCTCTTTTTGGGGGCGAGGGAGGACGCGGATGGAGATCTCTAGAACACGGCGACGGCCGTCACGGCGCGTCCGTAAACGTGGCGGAGCTGCTGCCGCGCTACGTGGCCCGCGTTAACGTCGTCAGTCCTGAGACCGTGAGGCGCTGTGCACCACCGGGTGTGCCGACGTTAACGGGCGTCGGAACAGCGTGTGGCGGCAGACGGAGATGCACCGCACCTACGCCGGCGGGCCCGCCCGGGCGCTGTACCGATGTGGCGCGCGCGGAGTAGGACACGGCGGCCCCCGGGATTTGCTGGAAAGATCCGTGGCGACACGTGCACCCGGGCCCGTCCACACGCGAGCCTGTTCGGCTGTTCCTGTCGCGACTGAACGGGCGGTGCGGTGCCGATTCACCTGCTCCGACGAGTGTCGACGCTCTCGAGGTTTCTCCTTGCTACTAATCCGACACAAGCTAACTGTGCAGCTGTAACACGACCGCCCCTTATCTTATCCCATGAGCATGATCTTGATCATATATGGAGCTGTTCGTTTTCTATAAGACGTCTTAAAATTTTGAGTAAAAGTTTAGTGTCTCTTTTAAGGTCAAAATTTTACTCTCTTTTCGTTTCACCTTTTAGCTCTCGAGAGCTAAACTTTAGCTTCTTTTAAACTTCTCTAGCTCTTTTAACCCTTTTAGCTTCTTTTAGCCTCTTTAGCCTCATGAAACAAACAGCCTCATAGTTAATTATAACTAACTAACAACGCCTAGAAGCTAATCCGATCGTACGTGTCAGGTCCGTTTGAAACGGCAGCTGCAGAGTTACGCTCAGCCGTACGTTCCATAAAGCCTAGAGTTGTTTAGCGTCCTTCGTCGGCGAGGCCTGCTGAAAGCGACGCTCACAAGAAGGGTGGCCTTGTTCACATCGCAGGCGGGACCGACCAGAAGATTCAAAGGAATTTAGGGCCGCTGCTTTTTTAGCTACACACATAGCCGCCCATTGTTTTTTGGTCGTCTCAGCCTCTGCTCCTGATTCCTGAGATTACGTACCTATTTGACACTTGCACCACTCAACTAACTAGTCAGGTCCTTGCTGAAAGGGTTGACACGGACGGGAGTGAAAAGGGCTGGGACCATCATTCTCGTTTGTAGCCATGCGGCCCATGCCTGTGTGATATTTTCCTTCCTTTTATTTTTCTTGAGTAAAGACTGAAATTCAGCCCATGACAGAGAGCAGGTCCAAGAGCCCACTAGGCTTTCCAATCATGGCCCGGAAAATGAAATAATGCTGTGCCTGGCCAATTGGGCCTCTCTTCAAATGTTGGAAATACACCATTGGGCTCCCTCATGCGAGATGGGCAATATACCTGTCCAAACGGGCCGTCCGGCACGACCCAGCCCAGACACGCCAAGGCACGGCACGTTTCTTTTCGGACCGGCACGGCACGGAATTTATTTCGGGCCGTGCCGTGCCAGCCCACGGCACGGCACGAATTACACAGGCCGTGCCGGGCCGGCCCGTTAGGCCCGTTAGGCACGCCGGCCCGTTAACGTTTAATGGGACAAAAATGGTGTTGAAATGTTGAATTTAGTGGGATTCAAACTTGAGTCTTCTATTTTCTAGCATGAGAGACTTACCGCCAAACCACTAATGAGTTGATGTTCGTATAGAAACCATATATATTTTAAATAAGTTCTTTTCGGGCCGTGCCTAAATGACCCATTTTCGTGCTTTACCGGGCCTAAGCCTAAACGGGTCGTGCCCGTGCCGCTCATCGGGCCACCCCTCGGCCCAAGCACGGCCCGACACCTCGGGCCGTGCCGTGTTTGAGCCGTGCTTTTTTCTGGGCTACCGGGCGGCCCAAAAAGTACGGCCCAGATGGCCAGCTCTAATGGGCAGCATGCGGGCCAGGTTACTCGTGGGCCTACATGTGACGTTCTTTACTCATACACCGTGAACGTGCGAATATCTTGCGTCCATCAATTTCCACTACGTCTTCTAAAAAAAATCAATTTCCTACGTATGAGACTAGGACTGTCTATGTTCCATTACATGAAACGACGAGACGAACAAAATATTCATTCCTTCAAGACATGGTGACGCTCATCGGATTGACAAGAGGCATCAAAGATTAATTGCAGGATTCAATGAATGAAGACCTGGTGTGCTTAATTAATTAGGGCGTACATTCTTCACAGTTCAATACTTTTGTACACTCATGTACACCAATTTGTACGTTCAGTAGGCTAGCATGCCCTCTATATGTATGTGTGAGCCAACTACTAGTCCTCGTAACTACACTGGTTGTCATATTCTCCATGTATTCCATCACAGCGACACATCCTCGTAACTAAACTGAGTTAGCCCCAGTCCTCTGCCTACCGACTATGCCTACTATTTCTTATTTTAGGTACTGTATCGTATATTGTATGTAGTTTTAACATATTCGTTAAAAATTATGATGTTATATACCATTTTTCAACGTGTTCACAATTTCATGAATATCCTGGTAAAAAAAATGTCCTAGTCCTGCAACTGGGTAATGCATTGCAATGCTTGTGCATCTATTCTCCCATTGTATCTTTTCTTAGTCAGAGTAACTAATTTATATCAATGTGATTATTCCTCTAAAAACTATATTAGTGTGGTCGAGTAATTGTAAGTGTAGAGCTCAAATGTCAATAACCACATGTGAGATGTTCGCAACTTTTATCTGCATAGTGGATATGGATGTAATGATACATTCTTGTATTTCTGCTAATGTGTATTGTCACCTCTCGTGCTTTTTTTTTCTGGAATACGCATAAGAGTTTTTTTATCTTTGTATTAAGCGAGAAAGTTGTGGTCGATGACCAATTACCGAGCATGGGCGAATTAGAGTCGTTTGCTCCAATCGAAGCATAACTAAATATAGGGATAATCTTTCGAAAAAGGAGTTTTCCTTTCTTAAAAGTAAAAAAGTGCTTCTTTCTTTAGCCCTTCTCTTATTTTACTTTCCCTCCTTTTGTTGCATCTTTATTTGTACACTCTCTGTCATCGAGCACCAATGGGTATGGGGCTTGAGCCCCCCCCTCCCGCGCGGTGAAATCTTCACAATGTATATGCATATATATTTCATGGTAGCATTGATATTTCAAAAACTTACTTTTGTTCTATATGTCTATTTTATCTCTACACACTATACGCACCACCAATGGGTATGGGACTTGAGACGCCCCCTCCCCCCTCCTTGGGGAACATCTTCCTAATTAATCAACAATGTATGTGCAGATGTGTGTTCATGGGTAGCTGTTGACGGTCGTTACGGACCAATTTCGACCGTCAATTAGTCAAATAAATGAGAAGGACTAGGCATGTCTTGCATGCATTTTACTTAGAAATAACCTAGTTCCACGTGTACCTCTAGATTTTTAGTGTGCAGGTGGAAAATGATGAATTCCGGGCCCCGAGGCGACAAATCAACACTTTTACAAAACTTCCACTTCGCCGCGGGAATCAACTCCAAGATAAAAGGCCAACGACCACGAAATCCAACACAAATAAGGCCTCACGCACCTGGATCAAAGACCAACATCCAGTGGGGAGCCAACCGCCAAAGCCCGACCCGGAGAGGGCCGGTGGCGGTTCGGCCGAACCAACAAGGCGGTTCGGCCGAACCGTCATGGTGGCCCCCCGGCCCACTTTTCTCCGGCGGTTTGCCCACCGCCTCCGGAGGTCGGTTCCACGCGCATTAAATGCCACCGACCTACGAAACCGCCTCCAGGAGCCGACCTTTCAAGCCTATATAAGGAGGGGTACCCCCCCCTCCTTAACGGACACAACAACACAAGGATCATTCTCTCCTCACACTAGAAGTTTAGAGGCTTTCTAGGTAGTGCTAGGCTTAGTAGTGGGCTGCCTCATTGCTCCCAAAGTCTTGTGGAGAATTGGGTATAGCTCTTGTATCCTCTCTTTATGAGACTTGATCATTCATCTATGGAATACTTTCGTTCATATCCTTGTCATGAGCTTTATAGAGTAATCATGATCTTGTTTGATCGTTCATCGTTCGTTCATATAAGTTCGTCGTTCGTTCTTCGTTCTTCATTAATAGAAGATGAACTCATATCGAATGTTCTTCGTTCGTTCATACTTGATCACCGATTACTCCCGATCTTACTTGATTAATTGCCGTTCGTCGCTCATTCTTGAGCGACGAACGCCTTTGCATGACTTAGTGCTAGCTTTGATCCTTTCGTCTAGCTTATGCTAGTTAGGCTAGTGTTCTTATGAATAGGCTTCGGGTTCATCGTCCCGCAAGGGTGCTCTAGATTTACCACCATGTCGGTGCCTCGAGGGATCTAGAGTTGTGGTTAGTGACGCCGGCATGGTGTCGGGGTTATCTACCCACCGTTGAATGTGCTTCGTGTCCCACGGTTTGTAGAGGTAGGTGACAAGAAGTGACAGCCTTGTCATCCAAAGTAATCCTCCACGTTCGGGCATGGCATAGGAGTCTAAAAAGCCGGAGTCGCGAGGCGGACCTCGCGTAAGACGGATCTCCCGATGATGCCTAGGCATTAGACGCTTGCTTGCGCTTGCATGATCTTGGATGTTAGGTAGAAGCTGCGCACTCATATGAATGTTGTATCATTAGGAGTAGTGGTCCGCTAGTCTAGTTTAGCTTTATCTAGGATCGCCTCTATCCCTTTTATAAGAGAATGCATCGCCTTGGTGTGTGTCACACTATCCTCAACTTATTGCTCCTAACCCCTGCATTGGAATGTGAATACTTCATCATTCTTTTGTAACACCATGAACATAAGTACTCTTATCAACCATGTCTTCCTTTGGGAAAATATAAATACGATACCCTTGAATACTCTCGGGTGAAATGCTACAACGGGTTATCCGTCCGCTTGCGGATATTCATGACCCACCTTATAATACATATCTAGTACTTGTACTTGGATGTGGATTATTTGGTTAAATAGTGCAAGTGACTTAAACCCTTGGCTCTCCCGCGGTCACGTGTTTCTTTCCGCGTGACCTTAAGAGATGCCAACAAGCATTTCCGGCGCCGTTGCCGGGGAAGACATTGGTTAATAAGAATACAATGAATGTTCATGATTACACTTGATGATGATTTAATCATTGCCCTTGCAGGCTAACCTTGATCTGTTTTCTCTCAAAGGTGAAAACAGGATAGTGCATGCGTGGATTCGACTTGCCGGAAAACTTCGTTGATAATCCCGAGGCTCTTGCGAGAAAGACTCGACCTCGCGTCGTTGTCTCTCCTCAAGAACCCACGACAAGCGAGCCCGCATCTTCCGCACCATCAACCTCAACACTCATGGCTGAAAGGACCCTTCGTGACTACTCTGCGCCCTCCGTCGCCAATGTGCCCATTGGGCCCAACGTCGACGCTGGTGCTGCAGGACTTGACATCAAGTCCAGCCTCATCACTATGGTGCAAGCCATTCCCTTTTGTGGAAAGGCCTCCGAGGACGCCAACTCTCATCTCCAACAGTTCCTGGAAATATGCAACACATCGGCCACGGCCGGAGCCAACCAAGATGCTATCAAACTCCGCTCGTTTCCCCTATCCCTCCTTGGGAAGGCGAAACAGTGGTTTTATGCCAATCGTGCAAGCATTGACACTTGGAACAAATGTTCCACGGCGTTCCTCGCCAAGTTTTTCCCGATGGGCAAAACCAATGCCCTTCGTGGAAGAATTGCAAGTTTCCGACAAGCGACAAACGAATCCATGCCCGAGGCATGGGAAAGGCTTCAAGAATACATTCGGCCTGCCCTCACCATGGGATGGAGGAATGGCTCATTCTTCAACACTTCTACAACGGGTTGACACCAACAACCCGTGGACATATGGATGCCGTTGCTGGAGGAGCCTTCTTCTCCAAAACTATTGCCCAAGCAAAAGAACTCATAGAGAAGATGGTCTCCAATCAAGGGTGGAGCGATGATCGACTCCAAACACGCGCAAGAGGCGTACACCCGTCAAGGAGGTGGACATGCTTGTCCGCCAAGGTTGACCTCCTCATAAAACGCTTGGACGAACACAACGCAAATGGTGGTGTTCATGCATTGGACTCACACATGACGTGTGAGGAGTGCGGGAACACCGGCCATATGGGGAAGGATTGCCCCCATACCCATGAAGAGGTGTTCTACATGAACAACAACAACGGGTATCGTCCAAACGGAGGACAAGGGTACAACCAAAACCGACCATCATATCAAGGAGGTAACAATTTTTCCGGCTTTAACAATAATCAACCTTCCTTGAAAGATTTGGTTTATGGCCAAGCTAAAATTAACGAATCTATCAACAAAAAGCTTGCTGCCAATGATAAAGTCTTAGAAAACATAATCTGCACAAATAGAAGGTTTCTCCTCTCGCTTTCAAAAATTCAGCTGAGCTTTAATAAAATGATTGAAACCCAAGTTGCTCAGCTAGCTGCTCTTATTCCTGGTTCTAATTCGGGAAGATCCGGGGCAACCCGAGTCTTCTTTGGAAAATGTTAATGCGGTTACCACGAGGGGAGGAAAATCCACTCGGGATCCGCCATATCCTAACCATGCAGCAAAGAAGAACAGGAACGACCTGGAGGAGGAAAGCCCTTCTATTACCAAAGAAAAAGAAGAAGAACCGAAGCCAAGTGAAGGGAAGAATGGAATTGAATTTCAAGACACAAGCTTTTTGCCATTCCCTCACGAAACGAGGAAGCCAAAGGAGGATGAACAATTTGCTCGATTCGTCGAGACCATCCGAAGGATTCATGTCAACGTGCCATTGTTGGACATGGTGCAGGTGCCCACATATGCACGCTACCTTAAAGACATCCTCAACAACAAGAGGCCACTACCCAACGAGGAAATGGTCAAGCTCACAGAGGAGTGTAGCGCAGCTATACTCAATCGGCTTCCGAAAAGAAGAAGGACCCTGGCTGCCCCACAATATCATGTTCCATTGGGGCACACCACTTCGACCAGGCCTTATGTGATCTTGGGGCAAGCGTCGGCGTGATGCCCAAAGAAGTCTTTGATCGTTTGAGCTACACAACCTTGACTCCTACACCAATGAGGTTGCAATTGGCGGACTCTTCGGTCCGCTACCCCGCGGGAATAGCCGAAGACGTGCCGGTAAAAATTCGAGGCAACTTCATACCGGTGGACTTTGTGGTGCTTGAGATGGATATCGACAAGAACACGCCCCTCATTTTGGGACGTCCCTTCCTCGAGCACCATGAACGCCCAAATTGATGTTGGGAATGGAGAAATCCGATTCCACATCAATGGGAAGGAGGAAAAGTTTGAGTTCCAACCAAGAAAAGAACAATGCTCAATGATCAAGATCAAGTATGGGCCAAATCCCTCAAACATCCGTGAAGTTGAAGTGACGCCAAGAAAGACGGATAGTCTCGTCGCCTTTTGGAAGCAACTTGACAAAATTGAGAATCCGTCATGGTACCAACCCAAGAAGCCTGCAACAGCAAGGCCGGGATTATGGGCCAAGAAGCCGGTCCTTCAAGACACAAAGCCACCTACATCAACAAAGACCAAACAAGTGTGGCAAGTGAAGAAGGTGCAGCCATCTTCATCCTCTTCTCCAGGGAAAGGGCCTGCACCACAAGGATGAAAAGAAATGGAGAAGTCCTCGCTCGCCGGACTTAAAATGGCAAAGCCCTGGTCGACGGGATAAATCGGTATTATCTTTCGATTTCTTTTGATTTTTGTTTTCCACCACATGCATCTCCCTGCATATTCTATTTTATCACAAGATAATTTTCATTTCATTTATTTGGATTTTCCGCCAGACATATTTGATTTTTTTTCTCACTCGCCATGCATAGAAAATTTGAAAACCAAAATCCTTTTACGTCCAAATTTTCCTACTTTGTTTGAAACTTTTGGACAACCCTTGTATCCTTATACAAAATCCAAAAACAATTTTTGCATGTTGGAATTTTCTCCAACACTTTTTCTCGAGATTTGATTTTTCGAATAAAGCTGAATTTGAGGCAACTTTCTTTGGATTTCTTGAGCAAAAATTTCTGAGGAATATCCGGACGTAGCAACCATGGTCAATGATCATTTGGCCGTTGGGAGCTATGGGCCAAAAGGGGAGCAAAAGGGACCCACAGCAGGTCGGCCGAACCCACCTCCTTGGTTCGGCCGAACCGCCATGACCGTTGCTCGGTCTGTCCTTTTCCCAACGGTCATATGCCCCTCCTAACGCTCAAAAACGGCTACTTCGTGAGCTATAAGTAGAGGTGGCCTGGCGGAGCTCTCTCCCCCTCTCACACTATCATTTCCACTCCTCACTCACTTCATTCTCATTACTCTCAAGTTTTCCATTGTCCTCACTTGCTCATTGCCTAAAAGTTCTGCATAAATCTTTTGCTCTTGGTGTGTTGTCTAGTTTTTGGTTTGATGTGTTTTTGTTTGGTTTTCTCGAGTTGCGATTTCTTGCTCACATGAACAACCGACGGTGTCGCTAATTTGATTTTTTCCCTCACATGACCCGTTCGGAATTTTTGTTCTTGCATTCTTGCTCTCTTTGTGTGCAGCCATGACCGGTGCCAAGAAGCTGTTCGGGTCAATCAAGAGGTCCTTGAGCTCACGCTCAAGTTCAAGCTCTTTACATCGAAGCACCCGCGCACGCCCGTAGTCGAGTCACCGCCAAGTTCACCACCACAAGTCGAGGAAGAAGGGCAAGAGGGCAACATCGAGCATCGTCTCCTCACCGACACCGACCTCGACTTAGTGGGCGAGCACGAGACGCGCACCTACACGCTTCTCCAACACCGTCTCTTTGCTCCTACGCGAGCATTTGACACGGAGCTGCTGCACAAAATAGGTATGGATGCTGAATTTGCTCAAGTATTTAAAGCCTTAGGGTGGACAGATTTTGCTAGTGTAAATGAGCCGGGCTCCCGCTTGCTTACACTTCAGTTTTTATGCACCCTACAAACGGTAGATGAAGGAATTTCTTTTCGGTTTTTCCGTGAATCCTACCGTTTGACTTGGAAAGAACTTAGCACTCTTCTTGGCTTTAATACTCGCTGCAATACCGACTTGGATGGTGCCCTTCCTCGGTTTTCAAAGCATGCTTTTTGGGAAAGGATTACGGGTCTTCCTAGTTGCGTGCGACCTAGAACTAATCACATCCATCATCCTACCTTGCGTTTTATGCACATGTGGATTGCTATCACTCTTTTTCCAAGGAGTGATATTCGAATTGTGCGCGAGGATGAGCTAAAAATTCTTTTTGCTGCGGTCGATAAGATTAAGATTGCTCCCGTGAAAGCCATGATTTGCCAATGGATAGAAAATCTTGGGACGATAGGACCAATTGAATGTACCTCTCTAGTGACACGAATTGCCATGCGGGTGGGAGCTTTACATGATGCTAATGTTGAATACCTTGCTACACCTCGCTCTCTTATAAATAAAGATTATCTTATTCAAGGTCACTCTCTTAAGAATGGTCCGAACGATTCCCTCATATATTATTTTGTGGGATATGCAAACGAGTTTCGGTTACCTAACCCGGACCTTCGTTCGTATACTCTCAAAAATCTAACCATTGAGCTCCAAGAAGCGCAGCGGTCTCGCAGAGTGTATCTTCTCGCAGGGGGCGCACGGATCGGAACAACCATCTACCTCCGAGATGCCCACACCGCACCCCACGACTCATGGCGAGCCGGGTACAGCCACCCCGGGTTTTCTCCCGGTGGGTACCCAGCCCCGCCACCTCACATGGCCGGGGATCGGCGTGGCAAACTCCGGGATATGGCCCGGGGCTGTTTTCTCCACAACAACAATGGGAGGAACACTCCACCGACTCCGGATCAGCCCAAGGCTACAACTTTGTGCAGGAGATGAACAACCTCTCCTCACAAATGGGAAGACTCCAAACCACGGCGGAAGACACCGAGTATGCGCTCAACCAACACATCTTGCAAACTCATCAATGGCAAGAGCGCACCGACACCCAGCTCACCGCCCTCACCAACATGACGGAGCAACAACGAGCCGATCTTTTGGCTTACTTCCGTCACATGGGGTTCATTCCACCAAACCCATGAGCAAGAACAAGCTTGGGGGGCAGCACCCCCGCTAAGGTATCATGTATCGCAACTTGTATCCTTTATTGTCTCTTGTTTTTGCTTGTTCTTGCCTCTCATATGAAAAACAAAATAAAAATGATAAAACTAAAAAGAACAAAAAGAAGTAGCTTAGTTCCCTTTTATACGCTGCAAGTATGTTGCTAGTCTTTCTATGTTGAGATGATGAATAGTTGCTCTGTTTTATTTCTCTCATGTGCCTAGTCTATAATTTAGAACTCTCCTAGTTTTGAGTTTGGTGGCTAGCAAAACTTGCTTAGAACCTGAAACTTGTGGGCTGCACATGCTTGAGCTGCACCTAAGTTGTTGTGAGATGATGATATGGTAAAAAGAGCTGCTATGATCTTGTCCTAAGTTGAGCTTAAAATCTCCGGAATTCTGTTCCCAAAAATTGCAAAATCTATAAGTTCCCAAGTGATGATAAATTCCTACCAAAGCCATATGCAAATTTCCCTTGAAAACCTTACTCATTTGCTACTTGTTACTTCATTGAGCTTTATCAAAATTGTGTGACCCTAGTGAGATGCTTTTCATACTCTCATGATCAAGATCACGTACACACTCCACCTCATATGCTACACTTCTACACCGGAAGTTAGCAACATGTCATGCCATCCACCCAAAATAAAGACACTCCTCACATTTTATCACCTCTCTTAAAATATCAAAAGAAGGCATGGCTATGCAAAAGAAAAAGAAAATAAGGCTCACAAAAGATGAGCAAGAAAAAGATGCTGCTCTCATCTCGAGCATAGAAAAAGAAAGAAGAAAAGATAGCCATGCCCAAAATCCAAAATAAAAAGAGGTGAAACAAAAAGAGGAGTAGTCAAATACACCACCACCATCATCTTCACACTTGCACATCTTGATCTACGATTGTATGACTTGCTATCTCCATGGATCCACTCTTTTGGTTTCGCAAAAATATGAATGCAAGTATGCCTCATTTCATACCCTACCTTGAGCTCCACAAAAGCCTATTAGATGTAGGATGAGGCAATACACATGCCTTGGTGAGGAATATAAACACCATTAGAGCGATTCGAGAGCATCACTTGTGGAACGTGGTTTTACTTGAAAAAAAAAAAAAAAAAATATTTTTTGAAAACGTCCGGAGAATAAAAAGCAAGACAAGGGAAGAGAAAATAAATGCTCTATACACCGTTCTCTCTCTCAACCGCCCAAGGTAAAGTGAAAAGCACAAAGCCCCATGAGGACTAAGGGGAAGGGTGAGTCACCATTGCCAACTTATTCAACTCAAGGATGAGTATCTTTGTTATACACTTGGTACCTTTGAGAAGTAGGCATTGTAGCAACTCCCGATCAACAACCTAAAGTTCTACTACTTGCTCGGGACGAGCAAGGGGTAAGCTTGGGGGGCTTGTTGACGGTCGTTACGGACCAATTTCGACCGTCAATTAGTCAAATAAATGAGAAGGACTAGGCATGTCTTGCATGCATTTTACTTAGAAATAACCTAGTTCCACGTGTACCTCTAGATTTTTAGTGTGCAGGTGGAAAATGATGAATTCCAGTGCCCCGAGGCGACAAATCAACACTTTTACAAAACTTCCACTTCGCCGCGGGAATCAACTCCAAGATAAAAGGCCAACGACCACGAAATCCAACACAAATAAGGCCTCACGCACCTGGATCAAAGACCAACATCCAGTGGGGGAGCCAACCGCCAAAGCCCAGCCCGGGAGGGGCCGGTGGCGGTTCGGCCGAACCAACAAGGCGGTTCGGCCGAACCGTCATGGTGGCCCCCCGGCCCACTTTTCTCCGGCGGTTTGCCCACCGCCTCCGGAGGTCGGTTCCACGCGCATTAAATGCCACCGACCTACGAAACCGCCTCCAGGAGCCGACCTTTCAAGCCTATATAAGGAGGGGTACCCCCCTCCTTAACGGACACAACAACACAAGGATCATTCTCTCCTCACACTAGAAGTTTAGAGGCTTTCTAGGTAGTGCTAGGCTTAGTAGTGGGCTGCCTCATTGCTCCCAAAGTCTTGTGGAGAATTGGGTATAGCTCTTGTATCCTCTCTTTATGAGACTTGATCATTCATCTATGGAATACTTTCGTTCATATCCTTGTCATGAGCTTTATAGAGTAATCATGATCTTGTTTGATCGTTCATCGTTCGTTCATATAAGTTCGTCGTTCGTTCTTCGTTCTTCATTAATAGAAGATGAACTCATATCGAATGTTCTTCGTTCGTTCATACTTGATCACCGATTACTCCCGATCTTACTTGATTAATTGCCGTTCGTCGCTCATTCTTGAGCGACGAACGCCTTTGCATGACTTAGTGCTAGCTTTGATCCTTTCGTCTAGCTTATGCTAGTTAGGCTAGTGTTCTTATGAATAGGCTTCGGGTTCATCGTCCCGCAAGGGTGCTCTAGATTTACCACCATGTCGGTGCCTCGAGGGATCTAGAGTTGTGGTTAGTGACGCCGGCATGGTGCTCGGGGTTATCTACCCACCGTTGAATGTGCTTCGTGTCCCACGGTTTGTAGAGGTAGGTGACAAGAAGTGACAGCCTTGTCATCCAAAGTAATCCTCCACGTTCGGGCATGGCATAGGAGTCTAAAAAGCCGGAGTCGCGAGGCGGACCTCGCGTAAGACGGATCTCCCGATGATGCCTAGGCATTAGACGCTTGCTTGCGCTTGCATGATCTTGGATGTTAGGTAGAAGCTGCGCACTCATATGAATGTTGTATCATTAGGAGTAGTGGTCTCGCTAGTCTAGTTTAGCTTTATCTAGGATCGCCTCTATCCCTTTTATAAGAGAATGCATCGCCTTGGTGTGTGTCACACTATCCTCAACTTATTGCTCCTAACCCCTGCATTGGAATGTGAATACTTCATCATTCTTTTGTAACACCATGAACATAAGTACTCTTATCAACCATGTCTTCCTTTGGGAAAATATAAATACGATACCCTTGAATACTCTCGGGTGAAATGCTACAACGGGTTATCCGTCCGCTTGCGGATATTCATGACCCACCTTATAATACATATCTAGTACTTGTACTTGGATGTGGATTATTTGGTTAAATAGTGCAAGTGACTTAAACCCTTGGCTCTCCCGCGGTCACGTGTTTCTTTCCGCGTGACCTTAAGAGATGCCAACGAGTAGCACTGATGCTTCAAAAACCTACGGTTGATCTATATGTACGTATTAAGTGTTAACAAAACATTGGAATTAAAAAAAGTTCCATAAGAGACAAATGTTTTGTTATAGTGAAGCTAAGAATATGAAAGTCAATATACAAAGCTCTTCGTGTGAAATGGGTCAATATCCTTTTCATTATTTAGGAATACAAATGCACCATAGATGAATTACTAATGCGGATTGGAAAATCATAGAAGAGAAATTTGAGAAAAAAATGCATTGTGAGAAAGGGAAATTGCTTTCCTATTATTGCACTTTTTATGTTATCATTCTTTGAAGTACCTAAGGTGTATTGCAAAAACTTGTAAGTTTATAGATCAAGCTAGGTTCTTTTGGCAAGGGGGTGACTGCAAAAAATAGTAAAACGCTAGGTAAATAGAGTGTTATTGGTAGATCGAATACATGTCTCCTTAGTAAGTGGTTATTCAATATATCAATTGAATAGTAATAAATATCTGGGGAACAATACTCTCTCACTCGGACAGATAAGAAAGCTGGTGACTCTCAATTTTGGTTGGATCTTATAGATGTCAAAATTCAATTCCTTAGTTTGGGAAGTTTTATATTATTACAAGATGGCACTCGTATTAGGTTCTGGGAGGATAATGGCTGGAAAATTCTCCTTTTAGATAAAAAAAATTACCTAGACCTCTATAACATTGCTAGAAGTAAGAATGATAGAACAAACGAATATTTTAAGTACTACGCCTTGAAATATTTCATATCAGAGGTCTTTAATTGATGAGAATTTACACTCATGGCATGGATTAGCATTAAGTATTGCAAATCTGAACCTGAATGACCAAGCAGATAGCTTTAGATGTACAGTAAATGCTAGTGGGAAATTTTAACTAAATTCAATATACATGTCAATGCTACATACACTTATTGTGCCTTACAACAATTACTCTCATAGACGAGCTACACTCACCAAAGATTGAAGAGAGGGATGGTATATATAGAGGTACTACCAGTACAAATGAGTACGGGCACTCACAGGGCACTTATTTCCACCTGTGTGTATTAGAAACTACACTGTGACACGCGACTCAGTGTGGTCATCTGTCTTGATCGCATATAAACAACACAAAGGACAAAAACAAAACCATCTCGAGCACGCGGCGTTTCTTAATGTGTAGGATCCATGGGATCCTGAGGCGATTAGAGCTAAGCTCTCGTCGATACCGTCGGCAAATGCGCCAATATTAAGCTACGCAAATGAAAACAAACATGTGAGTCAAAACCATTACTAGTACTAGCTAAAATGAACAAGTAGTGCTAGAATAGAAGGTTATATATAGGTCCCGGCCACTTGAGTCGCATTTGACTCGATGCTGCCTTACTGGCCGGCTGCTGGATAACGCTTCGTGATTTGGAAAATGATCCAAAAGATGTTCATCAAGTATGGTCATCAAGTATAGAAATAGTCTGACAGCTAGTAGCTAATTAGGCCAGCATTATTCGGTCTGTAAACACGGTGGTAAACAGAATCGCCTGTCTGTACAAGCAGTGTACGTATTAGATATACAGGCCGTACACGAGGAGTGATCTTCTTCTCCGCAGCAAAGGCGAAACGACGACGTACATCTAGCTGGCGACGTCGTGTCCCAGCAGGATGAGAAATATCTGTGCGAGTACTGCGGTGGTACTCGCTCTGCGCATGAATCCATGGCTGGATCCGCCAGAGGACGCCGTGCTGTACTGTACTGCTGGCCCGGCCGGTGCAAGTGTGGTGGCGCGTAGTACGCCCGTGAACAAAAGGGAGGAAGGGACCCAACCCAACCCAAGTGACCACAAAAGGCAAAGTGAGGAAAAAAAACAGCGAGGCAACGCAGCCGGCCATAAAAAAGCCGGCTACTGGTAACGCGGATGAGGAGGGGTCGGAAGATAGAAAGGGGAATGAATGGTTTCCGCATGAGGGATTGATCGGCCGGCGGCGGCACATTCCGGCCGCGCCCGTGATGTCCTTCGTAGCTAGCTAGCGGTGCGGGGGTGTGACTCACGAGTCGCGGCAGGGCGTGGCCGCCGGCGGTGACCAGTGTATGTCCGATCCAAGCAGGGCGGTGGGAACAATTACACATGTGATCGTGTCATCTCCGTCGGCGGCGCTGCGGTGGCGACCGGTGTCAACTTGTAAAGTGTGCGTGCATGGCCGCGGGGCTCGATCTCTGTCGATCCTTGCTCGGGGTCAATGGCCTGGGCGGGGCGGGGCCCTGGCTGGGATTTCGTCCCATATTACCATCCGGGATTTTGTGGCTGGGGATGCCCGGCCACTGTGCCATTTGATCCCGTGATGGTTGTCGCCTCCGATCTATGGGATGCTCCTAAACTAACGAACTGAAAAATAGGATACCTTCCAAACAGCAGAGACTCGGCACATCCACCCCACCTCTTTTAAAAGAGGTTGGATGTAGTGGAACAAGAACAATGATATTTTTGAGCTACCCGTCAAATTAATACCTTTTTTTTTGCGAATGGGCATCGGATTAATACTTAGTCATAAATACAAAGGAACCGTAAGTGATATCACACTGCTGTCACCATTTTGTAGAACTGCATACACACTAAATAGCACTCTGTGGATGTCGAACCTATATTTACGAAGGCTTTTGAGTGCTTCGGCCAGCATGTATCTTCAGATTGATAATAAAATTTGTAACTAAAGAATAAGAGCACTGCTATAGGGTAGATCCGTTTTGTTAGATTTTTTTACGACTAGGAAATCAAATGGTTAAAATCACTCACGTGATGGTTCATACATATTTATGTTGTGGCGTGGTAGCTTCGCCCCTGTCTACCACATTTGTAACTAATAAAATAAGAGGTTGAACTGCATTTTAGTTTGCTTTACGCGGTAGTCTAACATGATCTTATATAAATTGAAAAAAGAAGTCGAATATAATTGTTTTGTCAAATACTGAGCTATTTCTGCCACTAATAAGGTGGTGATGTTCTTTTAAGTGCGTGTTAGCCTTTACAATCAAATTACATTGCGGAGATAACTGTGAGATTTATTATTTAAACATAATTGTATGATATTCACCGGGACAATGATGACACTAACACATCCAGATGTTCCTGCATGATCGTCTCATGTCACTGATTTTGTCCCACTGAGGCCGTTCACCACTCTCCTCCAATAAGCCAGCCAAACCCTGATTAATCAGCTGTCAAGTTGATCGGGGGAAAAAATATGTCATTTCGTCACAAGTGGACGCCGTACCGTACTCTAGATACATTACCCTTTCCACCCTTGTTCACTCGGTCCGTCCTCCCAGTACCTCCCTCTCCTCTTCCCCTTCGCTTCAATGGCCAGCGCCACCGTGACGGAATCATCGTCAGACAATGCCGACGCATCGACGGCGTCCCCGTCGTGTTCTCCACCGGCGAAGAAGAAGGTCTCGTACGAGCTGGCGGCCCGGAACATCTACTACGCGAAGCCGGTGGCCGCGCCGCGGTCGCTGGCGCGGCTCCTGAAGCCTGCGTGCGGCGCGGCGGCGGGCCCGGTGGACTACATCCTCCGCGACGTGTCCCTGACGGCGCGCGCCGGGGAGATCCTGGCCGTGGTGGGCCCGAGCGGCGCGGGCAAGTCGACCCTGCTGGACATCCTGGCGGCGCGCACGGCGCCGACGCACGGGCGTCTGCTGCTGAACTCCGCCCCGCTGCGCGCGTCGTCGTTCCGGCGGCTGTCGGCGCACGTGCCGCAGCACGACGCGGCGCTGACGCTGCTGACCGTGTCGGAGACGTTCGCGTTCGCGGCGTCGCTGCTGGCGCGGCAGGGGCCCGGCGGCGGCGCCGACGAGGCGGTGGCGGAGCTGCTGGCGGAGCTGCGGCTGTCGCACGTGGCGCACACGCGGGTGCACCCGGCGCGGCTGTCCGGCGGCGAGCGGCGGCGCGTGTCGATCGGGCTGGCGCTGCTGCGCGAGCCGGGCGTGCTGGTCCTGGACGAGCCGACGTCCGGGCTGGACTCGTCGTCGGCGCGCGCGGTGGTGGGGTGCCTCCGCGGCGCGGCGGCGGCGCGGGGCACGACGGTGGTGCTGTCCATCCACCAGCCGAGCGCGCGCATCCTCGCGGCCGTGGACTCGCTGCTGCTGCTGTCCCGCGGCGCGGTGCTCCACCACGGCTCCCTGGCGCGCCTGGACGCCGCGCTCCTGGCGCACGGGCTCGCCGTGCCCGCCCAGCTGAACCCGCTCGAGTTCGCGCTCGAGGTGGTCGACCAGATCCCTGTGCGCCCGGAGCCCGAGACCGATCCTGTGCACGACGACGAGCCAGCAGCGTACAAGTCGGCGGCTGCTTCGTCGTCACCGCCGCCGTACGCGTCGTCGAGGCTGCACGAGGTGGCGGTGCTGTACAAGCGCGCGTGGAAGGTGGTGTACCGGAGCAAGCAGCTCCTGCTGACCAACTTCCTGGAGGCGACGCTGGTGGGCCTGCTGCTGGGCAGCATCTACATCCGGTCCGGCTACGACGAGGCCGGCGCGCGCAACCGGCTGGGCCTCTTCGCCTTCACGCTCACCTTCCTGCTCACCTCCACCACGGAGACGCTGCCCACCTTCGTGACGGAGCGGCCCATCGTGCTGGCCGAGACCGCGTCGGGGCTGTACCGCCTGTCCTCCCACGCCGCCGCCGCCACGCTGGTGTTCGTGCCCTACCTGCTGGCCGTGGCGCTGCTCTACTCGTCGTGCGTCTACTTCCTGGCGGGCCTGTGCACGGCCAGCCCGTGGGCCTTCGCGTGCTTCGCGGCGGTGGTGTGGGCCACCGTGCTGGCGGCCAACTCGCTGGTGCTCTTCGTGAGCAGCTTCGCGCCGGACTACATCGCGGGCATGTCGCTGGTGTCCGTGTCGCTGGCGGGCTTCTTCCTCTTCTCGGGCTACTTCCTGTCGCGCGGGAGCATGCCGGCCTACTGGGTCTTCATGCACTACGCCTCGCCATACAAGTACGCGCTGGACGCCATGCTGGCAAACGAGTACACGTGCGCCGCCGACAGGTGCTTCGGCGTGCTGGGCGCCGACGGCCAGTGCTCCGAGACCGGCCGCGACGTGCTCGCCGAGAAGGGGCTCACGGCCCAGGAGCGCTGGACGGGGGTGCAGGTGCTCTTCGGCTTCTTCCTGCTCTACAGGGTGCTCTACTGGGTCGTGCTCACAAGGAAAGCATCCAGGGCAAGGACCTGATCCCCATCTGACCTCAGCTCCGTACGTGCATGTGAACGCGTGCATGGAACCGAGGTACTACGTCTCTAGCTCTACTTAATTCGTCATGATTGACTCTGGTAATTACGGCGACGATGATGGTGTGTTATATACTACTGATCGATGTACATTGTGAAGATAAAAACTTTTTTCCTATATAAATGCGTGTGTGATCGTGACCCCTTTTCCCCTTCGATCGAAAAACAAAGTGTACGTGTGATACCGATCGATGGGTCAATAATGTGTTAACTTAAAAAGATATCTTTTGTCCTCTTCCTACTTGCTGGGCATTATGTCTGTGCAACCATTTCAATTTTATCCGAAAATGAGATAATCTGATGTTTTGCAGGTTCGAATTTTGTTTCTTGATATTTAGGATGGATTACTGGATTTAAAAACTGTAGTTAGTTAACACTCGTCTGTTACAACACATTTTGAAACACTGAATAATGTCGACATTAGCTAGTTTTGCTATCGCATATGCTATCTTGATGCATATGTGATGTCAAATGAATGTCCAAGATACCATCATGCATCTATCACTACTAGTGGTATATCTCTTCTAGATGGCATACGTACACAAGAGACCATTAGCAATTGTTTTTGCGTTAACAATTACTCCTCTATTTTGAAATTGATGACGTTTTAGACACTAAAATTAACTTGATGCTAGTTCATTTGTACTGTCCTACACGTCAACGTTTCTAAAATAGAGGAAGTACTTTGAAACCAGCGCATCCACATGAGGATCAGATCACAGGGAACTAGGAACTGATCGGTCTTGCATGGATCGATCATACTCCTACTACAGCTGGTGGTTGACACATGGCTGCTACGTATATGTACGGACATAGTGCTAGCTACCTCTGACATATATAGTGTATAGAGAATCAAGAGAGAGAGTTGGAGAAGCTAGATCGACCAACAACCAACCAATAATGCACGGCACATATGCAAGAATGAATATATGCCGAGAATTAAAACAGGCGCGTGCGAACCCGGAAATAATTAGCTTGAGCGGCAAATTAACACAGCAGGTTGATGAGGCATCATGTGGAGGCTAGGGCGGCGGTTTCGTCGGTTACTTTCACGGGCCCTTGGTTTGTTGCTCTCTCTCGCCCCTTGTCTGCTGGTGCCTCGTGAACCCTTCTTGTCCTGGAACAGTTAGGCGGGCTAGCTGCACACACCCGACGACGCTCGTGACGCATCAAGCCCACCACACCGCTCCGCCGCGCAAGAATAAAAACGTCACCTTTAAACTCGCCCGTGTGCGCATGGCGGCGACGATATGTTCCTGCCGCCCTGTCCTGCCGATGTGTGTGTTCTTCCTGTCTAATCTCTAATGTATGTGGTGTTAATGTCATCTGAATGTGACGATCCCCAACTGTGTGAAGATATGTACTACCTCCGTCCAGAAATGTAAGCATTTGTTGACTTTTAGAGATCACGTTTGACCACTCGTCTTATTCAAAAAATTTGTTAAAAATTTATTTATTTTGTTAGAATTTACTTTGTTCCTAGATATATTTGAAGTACGTCTACTTTATTTTTATATTTACATAAATATTTTGAATAAGACGAATAGTCAAATAGAAAATCAGAAAAGCAACAAATCCTTACATTTTTGAACGGAGGGAGTATCTCTACAGTGTGACATTTGGGACTTATCTTATCGCAGGAGGCGACACACTGGACCTCCATTGCAGGTCTGGCCAGCAGAGTGTTCATGGTCATGGGTCGGCTAGATTAAAAATCAACAAAAGGGAAATACGGTATAAACACAAACACGAAAACCCCATAAACACTCACACACACTCTACTCCTATAACGATCACGATTAGACTGATCAGTGTTAAGATTGACGAATTCATTGTAGACACCTCTCGTTTGGATAGATACATCGTCATCTACCACTGAAAAATTCAGTTATTTGTTGGATCGGTCAGAGTTGCAGGCACAAGGAACTGCGGCAAATTAATATGCAACAAGAGTGACGCCTTTTGAAAACAAAATTCAAGGACTAATGGCTACATATACATATATTACTCAGATCGATCATGTGTGCCATGGAGGGTGTTGCTGAATTGCTGGAGATGCTTCCGCACCGGCCAACACAACAGACATATATACTATATACAAAATACAAAGCACCCTATGCGCCTGTGGGAGAAGTTTAATCGTGATGAGTAGCCAGAAAATCTGTATCCACGGGTTCAGACGTCACCATTATCAGCAAATTGAGCATGTCACAATGTTTCAGGAATACTTTGTTTAAAGATGAATAATGAATTCGTTTTTTTTGGAAGATTGCATAAATATACTACATTCGAGAGTTTTTCTTTGTTTTGTTAATATTCCAGCGTGTTAAAATGATGCACTTTGGGATGCCAGAACTCCCTTTGTACTATTGATTTTACCAATGCAATTTCAAAAGAAACAATAATGCATTGTCTGGGATCAAGACGTAGGTAGCTTCCATTCGAATCTATGGCATCTTTTAACCTGGGAGCGCTCTCACGAACACTAGTTTCATGCTAAACAACGTGGTACAGGAATGGACTCCACTTGAGAACATGTAAAGGCTACAGGACATGATGCATATGGCTAGCTAGCAAGGGAACATCTAATGTAATGACACGACAAACTACACTTTCCATCCAGCAAGCGCAGGATCAGCATCATCCATGACTCCATGTGCAACCAACTCAATTGATCTCAGGAGATGATCCTGCTTCGCATCTCCATGTAGCTAGCGAGGAGCACAATCTCTCTACATGGAATGGAACAATCAGTGGTGTAGACTACTGTCCGCACATGATGGAGAAGTAACATGACTTGCTTTGGCAGATTATTCCACCTGAGGTGGACGGTACTGACGAATCATAAACTTACTAGCGCCGCCTTTCCCATTAGTTACAAGTTTGATGCCCCTTGTGATGTCGATTAACTGTTTTTAAATTGATTTTGATGACACTGAAAAGAAATTGAATTGAATTATATTTATTCATAAAAGAGATGCACATAATTTTAGATACTGTGTATATCTTATCTCAATTTTATTATACGGTATCATTTATTGATGAACCAATTCAAAAGATATGACAAAAATGAAGTCACCAAGGCATGACACGATACCATGTTTTATCTTCTCCTTGGCATAAAGTTTGACCATTCTGGATGCTCACTTAAGTGTCGAAAGGACAAAATAGGACAAAGGCAATCAGGACTTTTGTATTGGCATTGTATTAAGCATTAAATTTTAATTATTTGCAGGGTGCAGGATCTAGTTCAACGCAGACACTTTCAGTGAAAAAATTCAAAATATAGTATAATTTGATTGGAGCTGATGTAAAAGCACTCAAATTAACCAATGAACCAATAATAAAGAAATTGACATGCAAACTTTTTCTTATTCCATATTATTTAGCATGTGAAGGCAAATATTTCAGTGAAATTTTAACCAATTGACAATACAATTGAATAATTATATCTTTATGGTAGAGAATGGTGATTAGATCAACTTACTTAGTTGATAGACCATCCCAAATGAAAAATCAATGAAAATTATATCCGTTCAACTATACCAATAGCAAGATTGTGCATAGTACATTGTAATCCAGCAGCAATATATTCTAAATTTGCAGGGAATGCATGTATTAATAAAGCCTCAATAACTCTGCAATCTTTGAGTATAGCTTATAGCCCTGGATGTTGTTTAAGCAACAAATAATAAAGGTGGTAGGTTTTGAACTCCATGAGAGTTGACTTTGTGAATTTAGAGCTACGTAGGGTAGCTTGGTGCTTGGTATATTTCTCATTGTATTGATGTAGTCATATACAGGATGACTGGAGGGACTTCATTCAACATGCTATTTAAACCATATTGGCATGGAATGCTTGTGCTTGACCCCTTTCTTTTCTCAACTATGTAAAAACGTCACTATCTGTGACAACTATGTAAATGGGTATCCAAAATTTGAACTAAGCAAAAGATGTATATAAACATTAAATTTTATATTTAGTCTGCACAAAATCAGTCAGATTATTTATACATCATCCTGATTTTCATTATGTCGCTGTTGCACAAAAGAAGAAAAAACACACTATCTTACTTAAAGATCTTAATAACTGGGCTTACAATGACAAATTGATATGCACGTGGTTGCAGTGAAATGTACATAGACTCATTTTAACTATAATCCTTTACATTACTATTATATAAGTACAAATTTTGATTATTTGACTGGGATAACAATGTAGGAAACTATTTTTTATGGGAAATATTTCAATGAACATAGGGGCATATGCCCACCTTAGTTTAATTATTAATTATGATGCACCATAATTAATAATTAGACTCGAGCGAGCACATACCTTGTGCTTACAAAAGTCACTCTCTTTATTTATACTATATACTTACCTTCATACCGATTGAAACCTAAAGTAGATAAAATCAATTATGAAAGTGTAAGATAGCTTGCAACACCATCTTCCTCATGGAGTTCATCTTGAATGACTTTTATTATCCTATCTTTACATGGTATGTTTGTCATTCATCTAGGTAGGCAACTCATTATTTGAAAAAAATAACATTATATTGTGAAAGAAATAAAAACAAGCTTCCCTTGATTTTAATGTTTTCTCGAGTTTATCATTTATAATATAATAACCTACACTGTTTTGTGTATATTTTATGCAGCGAGGTTGCAAATCAAGAAGAGACATGCCCCCTTCACCCTTTGTTTTTCTAGCTTTCTGTAAAGCTTACGCATGTTACCTTTCTGCTTTATTTTTTATCATGATATGTTTGTGGAAAAGAATTAATGTATTTGACTTCCAGGACTTGGTGACATGAACTTAACCTTGGGCAATATATTTCAAAACATATACTCCTTTATTACAAAATTGCTGTCGTTAGTTTGAACTAATCCTCCTGTCCTAACGACAGTAATTTCGTAATGGAGGAGTATATATTTTGTGCATATATGATGAAACACTAACTTCTGTTAGGATAAGGGGATGAGAAGGCAAATATATTTCAAAATAATACGCAGCAAGATAGTTCTTATAACCTACATTGTTTTCCCTAGAAGCAATATTTGACATATTGTAGTTTAGCACTGGTTGTTGTAAATCCAACTCACCTTGTTTTGTTATTATGTTTTTTTATTAGGAAAGTGTCATGTGTGTGTTTATTTATTTCTGATTTCATCTTAACATGATCCTTGAAAAATATCAATGTTCACTGAATTGAGAGGGGATAAATTATAATCGAAACAACAATTATATGAATTTTTAAGAGTCACCTCAAGCTGGGAGATATGAAGGTCATCACTTGCAATAGATACCAATGCAAGGGTCGTGTAAGCTATACCTTCACAATTGTCTTGTATCTAGCATCATCCAGCTCAGACCAAAATGGGCAGCGAAAACTACCGTGACCATGTATCTTGACATTGAATAACGGAGAGGGTCTTGCAAACTGTATGCTATTGAGGCAGCTGCAACATTTTCGTCGAAGTCGAACGCGTGGCGGTGGCACCATAGGGACATGGTGGTGATGTGAGGCTCGATGATGTGGTCTTCCTGAGATGGATGAGGGATCCGGGATGCCACCATAGGGACCTTGATGGTGGGAACGTCGTTGCCACCTCGCCCTGCACCTGCCTTTTGAGAGGCAAAGCATGGGCCAGGAATGGGAGACGATGGTGCAGCAGCGTCAGTCAGGACTCAGGAGACAAGGGTTTCCTGACTTTCGGCCCACGTAAACTCGCAGTTCAACTCGGACCAGGTCGGCGAGTCAGACGAACACGTCCGAGTCCGAGGCGAGCCGGGAACCGTCTCCGTCACTGAACCTGCAGCGCGGCGCTGGCTCAATATATCCAGCGCCAGCGACACCTCGCCCTTCCTCTGCCGTAGTTTGCTAGTGCTAGCGAGTCCGTCGATCATGTTCAGCACTCCGGCGCCGAACCCTGCTTCCCGCTACCCGCACGCCGCCACAATGCAAGCACCGTTCGACATTAATGCCGCGGTTGGCGCGCCAGCAACAGGGCCGTTCCACCACGCCAAGGCCGCGCCGATGATGGCGACCCCGTTCTACCACGCCGCCGCCGTCGCGCTGCTCGGCATCCCGGTCCGCCAGGTGTGGGCGCACAACTTCGACGCCGAGATGGATGCGGTGCTCATCTTCGCCGCGCGCGCGCGCCACGTGTCCTTGAGCGTGCAGTACCCGGGCGTGGTGCACGGCAGCGACCCGGACCCCACGGCCCCGTCGCCATCGCTCACGCTGGAGAAGCGGTACGCGCTCCTCAAGGCGAACGTGGACGCGCTGAAGCCGCTGCAGCTGGGCCTCGCCGTCCTCACCGACGACGGGCGCTGCGCGGCCTGGGAGTTCAACCTCCAAGGCTTCGACCCGGCCGCCGACCCGCACGCGGCCCGGTCCGTGGCCTACCTGGCGGCCCGCGGCATGGACCTCGCCGCGCACGCCAGCCACGGCATTCCCATGCCCAGCCTCGCCATGGCGCTCCACCACTGCGGCCTACTCCGCCGCCCGGGGCTGTCGTGGGTCACCTACGCGGGCGCCTACCACGTCGCCTACCTGCTCAAGATCGTCACGGCCGGCCGGCCCATGCCCGCCGACTTCGCCGGGTTCCTCGCGCTCGCCAGGCGGTTCCTGTGCGGCGACGTGTTCGACGTCGCGCGCATGGCCGCCGACCGCCCGGCCTTGCCCGTCGGGCTCGAGCGCATCGCCGCCGCGCTCGGCCATGCTCGGCCGCTGGGCAGCCCGCAGCTCGGCGGCGCACGCGCCGTGCTCGCGATGCTGGTCTTCGTCTCGCTCGGCCCCAGTTTCTACCGGGGGTTTACACCCTTGATCTGAAGATTTCCATTGATCCGCATGCAGAACGTTCACGAGAGCCGCCGGCCACGCACCTAAAATTCTTTTAGTTTTCATCAGTTAGTTTTATGAATTATTAAAAAAACAAAGAAAAAAGAAAAGGCAAAAAAAAGGACTACACAACTGTTATCCCCGTCCGTGTGGACGCGGATTTGTCAACTCCAGATGAAGTTTCTACCTTCAAACAAGGCTGTATCTGTATGCCCTATGGAATTGGAGAGGAGATAAAACGAGACGTGTAACTCTAAAAGCTCGCCAAATCCAGGCTCATAGTTCTACAGAGTTTATCATAGCGGACGAGCCAGCAGCTCGGTGGTGAAGGCGCCAGGTTGGCTGCCCACCGGTTGGGGGTTCGATCCCCCAATCCCGCACCAAAAAATCCCCTCGCCTTTCCCAGCCAAAGCATTAGGTAAAGACTCGCGCCACAGCTCATACGGCCAGCTGAGTCCCTGTGTATGGTTGGGGAGGGGGTTCGGGGATTTTCTCGACCTGCGTGAGAAGGTCTTCTTCTTAACAAAATGCCCGGGGGCCGTCATACCCCCGCAGGTCGAGTTTTTTTCAGAGTTTATCATAACTTTTTGGGGCCATAGTTTAGCTTATAAGTGTAACCGGCAAGAGTGATTAATGCTTGATGCCATCCATTGTAATTGAAAAGTATATATAGTGCTTTTTACTTCGCAAGTTTTGTGTTTGTTAATGCTTTTTAGGTGAAAGAATAATTCTATAAAAAAAATTATAATGGTACTTTCAATGTCGAATCCTTTTATTTCCATGCAATTCATCAATTCATATCTTTGTTAATGTACGAGACACAAATCTGATACGTACTTTTAAATGGTGATCTACTTTTTTATGACAATAATTTTGAATTACATTAATGTGTATATATAGCACGGACATATAACTCTAAAAGTACATTTTGCATATTTGTTAGAAAACCTTTCAGAAAATCCGAAAAATGGTTTTCTTTATGCGCATGAGGCGCTAAAGGCTTTTGATAAATTATCAGTTTTTTCCCATCATGGCACACCCAAATTGAAATGTTGTTGTGAGTCTCCTACAATCTTTCTCTTTCTCCATTTTTCTTCTGTTTGATTACAAGAAGACTTACTATGAGTGTAATGTTTAACCTTCCTAGCTATAAAAAAGGGGCAACCATCACCTTCATATGATCTACTTAGTAATAGTGTAGTTTTATATAGATTTAGTGGCAGAATATGCATGATTTTTCTTCTTTTCTCATCATTTCTTCTACCCACTCTAGGTACATGTGCCCCCCCCCCTGCGCCCGCCCCCTTAGGAAAGCTAAGGTACCTTGTAGACGTGTGTGTTGGCTGAATCATTCGTTCTATTTAGTCCACTACCCCACCTTGTGATTTTGGTTTGGAATTTAGTTATATTTTTTATCTTATTCTTACTTGTTTCTTCAATTGGTTGAAAGAATTACCATGATTTGGTTGATAAGGTCCCACAAAATCATGATTAATCATTGGAGTTAGTGTATCGGTCGCTAACATACTTGAATGACTATAGTCGAACGATGAATGTCTGTCTAGTCTAAATCAAAGTTTTCTATATCTCGAAAGATCACGAACAACATTGTCCTTATCGATACCCCCAATTTAATGTTGTATAAGACATAGTATAGGACAATGACTTCTCCTTTCCAAAAATAAAAAGTAAAAATAAATAATAGTGGCTTCAGTTGCATAGAAAAAAGAGATCATTCACAAGATCTAAACCAACTTAAAGCACGTTTCAAACATTGATAATTTATTACTCTACACTTTAACGAGATACTTTTTTTTACCTAGGGAAATCCCCTGTATCCCATCTTGTATTGGTACAAGTTTTACATCATCAAAACATTCAAGGATCCACAGATTTTACATCGTGGCAAAGTTTGATAATAAACCAAACACACCCTCAATGATACAAGCATCACCATACGAGCCTTGATGGTTAAGGTGTGGTGCGCAAGACCCAGAGATGGCAATATAAGAATATCTGTAAGACTGTAACGAAGTTTATTGAAGCATTTGCCATACAACACGTTTAACAAGCTGATGGCGCCGTTTTCCTTCGTCAGAGATCGCCTCCATAGTATGGAGATGGTGCTAGCCCTCAAGCGAAGCAAATATGTCTAGCAGCACACCGCATCAAGATGGCGCCGGCCACCGAAGAACCCGTAGACTTTTTCAGTCCCAGCCTAGCTAGCGAGCGAGTGGAGCATTACTTCAAGCGGCTGAAGACGACGGGTTGCTTGACAGTAAAAGAAAAGAGTAGTAATTGATTATTGAAGTATGGAGTTAAAAGTTATTGCATTTTTCAAATCGTATACTTTCCACACAGGGGCGTTTCAGTTGCATGCAAGAATTCACAACATGAAACTCGAATGATAGCATAATTTCATTATACGACCATTATTCACGCACGTCATACATTATTTCCGGGCATATTCTAACAAATACCGAAATGAACCAATTTACTGCAATGCAGAACGGTAGCATATAGTAGGAAACAAAACATACTTGAACCAATTAAAATTTCAACAGTAGCTTGAGTTGCATACAACATCGAGCTCATTCGCAAAATCTTAAAGAGCACAATTTCGTTGCTGACCAGCATTCTCTACGTTATGGACTTGGGTAGTTTCAATATAATGGACATGGACCATCAGCGAGAACTCCTTGCACAACTAGAACGATCAGACTGAAGAAGGCCACGGCGCGCAGAAGAGCGCCGTCGTCACGACTATCATCCGAACGAAGCAGCCGTGGCGTGGGCCGCTGCTCGCGGCGGCTGTGGACGAACGCCGCTCCTGATCTCGTTGTCCCAGCTCCACGTCCACGAACTCGCCCTCCTCGTGCACCGCCGCCGGCAGAGACGGCGCCACCGTGGTCGTCTGCGGAGGAGGAGAGGCCGCGACGACGGCGTCCCTCGGCGGAGGAGCGGCCGGACGGGAGGTCGTATCGCCGAGGAGGAGCCAGGAGGCACAGAAGCATCGCCTGGTTCCTGACAAGTTAGTGGATGGTGGTGCTGTAGGTGTGAGGAAACGTGAGAGAGATCGGCACACAGCTTCCTGCTGATGATTAAGATGTGGCGTGCAGCTTATATATAGAGGAAGGGCAGGGAGTCCGAGAGTGGGTCGGCTCTGACTCGGAGATGACGACCCACCAAGAATCCGAAACGCAGTTTATTGACGCGTTCAATACGTACGGCGGAATCGTGGACCGATGAACTCCATGTCTCCATGAAACCCAAGCGAAGAGGAGGAGCACGTCTATGCGGCGGCTCACCACAGTGGTGACTGGTGAGTGGTGACAGTATTGGCGTGTTCGGATCGACACGGAGGACGACCACGCTGCCGCGCGCAGGCTATTTTGGTGGAGTGAAAGGTCCTGGCTGTGCCGGCGACGGCGCGTTCTAGTGCCACTACATCTACATCGATATCGCGTTCCCGCTCAGGCACGCCACGCGCCGTATCGCGGAGGCCGCCTGCCCAAACGACCCCAGTAGTGCTGCTCGGTGTCGACTCGACCCGGATGACGGGAGTCGGGATGTCTGTGACAGGACTTCCATGCGATAGGGGAGGCCTAGGATTCGCGGCCGTTTGCTGCCGTGGAGGCTGACGATTTGCTCTAGCTTGTTACTTACGATTCTAATTGAAAAATGAAAGAAGTTATATATATATAGTGAAATGGAACTACTTCTCTGTTTTGAGGAAGTATTTTTTGAGGCATTATCGCACAAGAGAACAACCGAGCGTGTTTCATTGCAAGCTGATCTTATGCATACGAGGCTAAATTTATTAATAAAACTTTACTATTCACCAGGCCGCATTCTAGTTTTTCTCGGTAAAAGAGTCGTCACCTAATTTCCTTTATCGAAACCGTAGTCATATGTTACAGCAGGTTCAGATTCATTAAGGTTCAGCTGTTCTGTTGCTTCCTCAGATGCGTCGTCCTCAAGGCCCAACCCACTTTCAACAGCTCTCATTCTCACTTGATTTTCAGTACCCCCACTCCAACGTGCTAGGTCTCCATGAAACAGAGTCTATCGACGTGTCGGTTGTTCAACACGGCTGTATGGTAGAGGCCGATGAACTCCATGAAACACAATCCAAGAAGAGCACGCCTCTGCGGTTGACGATGGTGCCGGTGACCAAAGAACTCGCGAACCTTCTGTGTCCCAGGCTCCCAGCACGGCGATCGATCCAGCAGATGGAACCAGGGCCGCAGCCTGCAGGCTAGTTTTGGGGGAATAAGACTATCGGCACTCCTGATACTCTATAATTTTACTCTAAAACAAATATTCTAATCACGTCAGCAAGATATCTTTACTCTATACTCCCTCCAGTTCTAAAAAGAAAGACGTTTTAGAGTTTTTCAAGATTTCAGAGTTGATAGAGTTGATAGACGTTCTACAAACTTTAGCCTGTTTCCTCTAGTCCCAAGGTTGTCAGACGCATGCTCCCGAGGGCCGCATTCAAAGCCGTTGTATTCCCTCTCCGAATCACGCATGAGACTGACTCCAACAACAACATCCAAATTGGAGAGCCAAATAGCCTATTGCCTCTTCAATACAGTAAAAAGGAACATGCTATTTTTTTTGACAACTCCAACAATAAGAGGCAAAGGCAAACAGGAAAGAGGTCATGGAGCTGAGATATGCACAAGGAGGAGAGAGATTATCTATATTTACCTCCCTCTCTCCTCAAAGGCAAAAATACCTTCTCCTTTGCCTCCTCTGTTGGAGAAGGGAATAGCATGTACAATAGGCACTCAGGAGCTATTTTTGACTTTACATACCCACTGTTGGAGTCAGCCTGAGGCTCGGTCTTTAAACAAAACGTGCATTGTCTCATCTTTCTCTCGGCCGCCACAGCGCCCTCGCTATGCGATGCACCATGGCCGATTTGAGGTCGCAGGTGGTTGCGCCGGCGAGCTCCATGGACTTGAGGTTGCAGGTGGTTACACCGGCGAGTGTTCACGCGAGCACCGAAGAGATGTCCCAAGTCAGCGCGCTGGCGAGCGTCGACGCGAGCACCATGGACGACAAGTCCCAGGTCGTCGCTCGCGCGCCAGAGAATGACGATTAAAAAAAACAAGTGAAAAACCTACGTGAGGGAAAAAACGGCGAGGCACATGTAGTTTTGGGTCTCGACAGCATAGCTCCATGCAAGCGAAAAAACGTTGCCGTCGCCTGGCCAGCACAGCTCCATGCGAGAGAGAAAATTACGTTGCTCGCGAGCACGCCCGCACAGCGAAGCAAAAAACTTGAAAAGGAGAGAAAAAAAGTGCAAGGCCAAGGTCGAACTCGCAACCTCCACTACGGGAGAATTCATCTATGTCGTGTGTCAAAAATATACGGCAAAGACACAAATACATACAACAAAGTCTTTTGCCGTGTGCTGCACACGGTACAGATGAGACGGTAAAATTGCCGTCGACAAATAATGCTTTGCCGTGTACCACATCGCGCGCACGGCAACATAAAGTTGCCGTTACCATGCCGATATGGTAACAAGAATCTTTACCGTGTGCCAGCCACCGGGCACACGGCAAAGGAAGGCGCTTTTTCGTGTGCCCTGCAGCACACGACATACATCCCAGATTTTGCCGTATGCCAGCAACCTGGAACACGGCAAAGAGCACAAACTTTATCGTGTGCCGTTTCGAAGACACACGGCAAAGAGGTAGAATATGCTATGTGCCTTGGTCCAATGTACACGGCAAAACGTGCAGCTTCGGATTGTCAGGCACCCAACCTTTGCTCACAAGGTAAAAAGAAATTTGCATTTATTTTTTTATTTCCACACTAAGCTCAAGCGCAGTCTTAGCAATATATTTTTTGCTCCAACATTTTTTAAATTCCACACTAAGTAAAAAGAACATTTTACTTAGCAATATATTTTTTTGTTCCAATATATTTTATACTGTACTTAGTGTAGTATATTTTTTATACTATATTTTTTCAATATATTTTATACTGTACTCAGTGTAGTATATTTTTGTAAGTATATTTTTTATACTATAATTTTCCAATATATTTAATATTGTATTCTTTTTATTTTTTATATTTATAGAATAAAAAAAATTGCCTTGTGGGCCCGAACCTCCCGGTAGGACCTCTACTACCAGGCCCGCCATTACTCATGGTTTTCATAAGCCGGCCCGGACCCGTCGACCGGGCTAGCCATTACTAACCATTTTCATAAGCAGGCTCGGATTCGGCCGGCCTAACCGAGGCGGCCCACAGGCCACGTTCGCATATTCAGGGAAGCTCGAGGCAGCAGGGACGGCCGCACTTTCAAGCTAGGCACGACCGTCCTAGCTGGGCGATGTGGTACTAATGTTTACCGTGTGCCCTGCGGGAGGCACACGGCAAACAGGACCACGTGCCGCCCACACGGCGGTCGCGTCGTCGATCCGTTTCCCGCGCGCTGTCAAGCTTCGCCGTGTGCGCCCGCGTTGGCACACGGCGAACAGAAACTTTGTCGTGTGCTCCTACGCCGGCACACAACAAACGAAACATTGTCGTGTGCCATGTTTACGACACACGATGAAGATTCTTACGTGCCGTGTGGTCTTTGTGTGTTGTGTGCCATGGGTTTGGCACACGGCGAAATGATGTGTTCATCGTGTACCCGACAAACGACACACGGCAAAGCTGCGAGCACACGGAAAACTTGGTCTTTTCCGTAGTGCTCAAGCTTGAATGCTTGTGGTGCTGACCACTCGGTTGGAGACAGAGTTCAATCCAGAATGAACTGGTGTATTTAAATATGGAAGAATCGAGAAGAATAATCACATCTTAGTATGCGTAACCTTGTCCTAAACGTCTTTCTTTTCAGAACTGGAGGAAGTACCCAACAATCATATATTTTATTCCTCTACACCATGCGGGCCCACCACTTTTCTCCCATACTCCCACACTTCTCACACCATCCGCTCCACGTGGGCCCACCATGGTGTGTTGTGGCGTAAACCAAACGTTACTTGAGCTTTGCCGTGAATTGGTGTTTACGGTAGGATAGCGTGAGGTATGTCGGCATGCGCTGCACCTATTTTTTACTCCAAATTTTACACTAAGTCCTTTACCGCAATAGATGCCGGCCTACACTGCCTGGTTAGTCTAAATCACTAAAACTCCACTAATTAATTAAACTTAATTTTGAAATTGTTCTCTAAATTTTTGAGAGAATTAGACTAGTTGACCCCCTTCCTAATGCATCATACAATCACAAGGACCAAACAACTTCTAAACCAAGATACCTGCTAACCAATACAAAAAAAAATCTAGTTGTTACATCCAAATACGATGTACAATCACCATACCGTCCCAATTGAGGGCTGGTCAGCCATATCAATTGTAAAAATCTTTTCAGGCAAACGTGACCCATCGACTTATGATCCGACAGGGCTTGTTCATTTCTTACTCGTTATCCGACTCGGTCCCTTTTTTGATGATGTGAAACAAGATGCCATAAGAGCATCTGCAACATGTTTCAATAAACTGCTCTTCTTGATTATTTGGCAAGCAAGCATTATTGGTGAAGTGTCTCCTAGTGGTGGATTGAGTACATGGATTTTAACATAATTTATTTCACAATTATCTGAGCTATATTTGATTTTTTTAGAACTTTCATGCAATTTTTCTAATGAACACATTAATTTCTTAAAAAATAAAAAAGGTCTAATCATTCATAACTAAGTAATATGTTATGTTACACGCATTCAGTATAGTAGATCCAGTATTACCATATTGGATACACTAACGTACTCATGTGTATATAAAAATGTGTATGTGTTGAGGCGGGGACACATGCCCCTATGCCCCAACCACAATGAACATATTAGTCACAAAACCTATTTTCTGTCATATTTTTTGGGATGCTATTATTTATTTCTTGCAGTGTATGCTTTGGAGCTTACCACACCAACACAAAGCTTTAATGCATCATTGCTCAAAACATTTTAATTGATTGATGTTGCTATCTAGGTACAAAAGACCGTCAAAAGCATACACACGACATATGCGTCAACAATTAAAGAGACAAATATTTTAGAGGACACTGAACTACATATGATCTTTTGTGTATAAATTTGAAATTTGAACCTACAATGCAACATTTCATATACAAAATATGTTATTGCAATCTATTAATCAGAAACTATCTTAATTAATGCTCCCTCTGTTTCTAAATTATTGTCGTCATTGACTTTTTTTATACATTTGACCATTTGTTTTATTCAAAAAATTTATTCAAATATAAAATGTTGTAGGTTATATTCAAATTTCTTTAATGGTAGAACACATTTCAACAAAATATATGATATTTTTTAATTGTTTTGTAAAGACGAATGATCAAACATAACGTATGAATCAACGGAACAGAGTAGTACTCCTTATAAGAGACTATGTGAATGTAAAAAAAAGGGAATTAATTAGATTGTACTAACGCTATGGTCGTATTTGACAATGCAAATCAAACAATGGAAAACGGGGTATGTTTTGGTAATCGAAGAGGTACATCATTCGATTTCATGATTTCTACAGTAGAAGATACTAGTAATCAGCAGTTCAGCACAACGACTCACAAGGTTACGTATTCCTTGGATCAGGTGTGCGTGATCTTACTGCATCCGTTCTGTTACAGAGAGGAAACCTCAATGGATCCTATATTTTTAAGATAAAGGATAGCTCAATGGATCCTACATGCCGGACCTATAGAATTGACTTGGGTGGCTTCAATGGAGCGTCAGCGAGGAATCCTTGCAGAACCAGGGCGATCAGCCCCAAGAAGGCCACGACGCAGAACAGCGCCGTCACGACCATCGTCCGAACGAAGCAAGCGCGGCGTGGGCCGCTCGCGGCGGCGGCCGTGGCTGTCCGCGCGGTGGTGGACGGACGCTGCTCCTGATGGTCTTCTTGTCCCGGTTCGGTGGCCACGAACTCGCCCTCCTCGTGTACCACCGCCGGCATCGTCTTCGTCGTCCGGGGAAGAGGAGAGGCCGCGGCGTCGCTCGCCGGATGGGAGATCGTACCGCCGGGGAGGTGCCAGCATGCACAGCAGCATAGCCTGATGCCTGAGGAGTTGGTGGAGGGTGCTGAACGTGTGAGGAAGGGAACGCGAGGGAGATCGCCGCAAGTGCCTGCTGATGATTGAGGTGTGGGGGCGCTGCATATAAAGGCAGGGGATCCGAGAGTTCGGATTCGGACTCGGAGGTGTGGACGGCGACCCACCAAGAATCCGAAATGGAGTTTAATGAAGCGTCGGTTGTACGACACGGTATTGGAGCGCTGATGGGCCGATGAACTCCATCAAACCCAACACGCGAAGAGCACATCTGCGGCGGCTGACCACCACGTCGAAAAGATGGCGCCGGTGACCGAAGTTCACGCGGACCTTTTCGGTCCCACCACGGCGATCCAGGAGATGGAACTGCGCTACTTCAAGCACCTGCACACGGGCAACTCCACGCCCAGCCACACGGTGTAGTGGTGCGAGGCGGCGCTGGCTCTGTTCCGCGAGACCGGCAACATGCTCCACGCCCGCCGCAGACTGTGTTCCACGTGTGGATCGACATGGAGGCCGAGCGTGCCGGGGACCTCGACGCCGTGCGCAGGCTGTTCGTGGAGTGGGAGGCCGAGCCTGCGGTGACGGCGCGTTCTGGCGCCACTACATCGCGTTCCAGCTCAAGCACGCGGGGAGGCCGGCGTGGAGCGGTGCCCGGACAACCCCGCCGTGTACGTCGAGGTGGAGCTGCAGATGGGAGGCGATGACCACCGCGCACGAGCCGTGTTCTGGCGTGGAGTCGACGTCCTCGGCCCGGTTGACGGGAAGTGGCCTGTGGACAAGGTGGAGGCGCGACAGGGGAGGAGGCCCACGACGGTTCCCCCAACTCTTGCCGTTCTGTTGCCGCGGAGGCTGACCATTTGCTCAATCTATACAATACGATTGTAATGGAACAAAAAATATATTGCTCAAACTATACATTATACTGTGGAAACTTAAGCAATATTTGGATTACCTTACCAGCTCAATCTTTTTAAGCAAATATTTCTTGCGATAGAGAATAATCGAGGGAGCTCTGATGCATACAACAATGAATTCACTTGCATAAACTTATTCCATCAAGTCTTGTACTCGAGCTTAATTTGGGGTGGGGGTGGGGAGCATTGACCCCCTCGCACCCGTACAACTCTATTAAATAAACAAATATTTTTGATATAATCCATATTTTTTTAGAAAAAATTAGTGATGTTGGCTCCCTATTGAGAACTAAAGGTGAGAACAAGGTACATTTTGGTAGGTGAGAACAGTCACCATGACAGCTCTTACAACAGATGTCCAATTGTAGAACAATTTCCTTCACGTAGCAGTTGTGTGGTTAGATATGATGAAAACACTTAATTAGATCTAAGAATCCATATTGGTGGTCTCTATTATTTAGAGTGAGGACAAGGATATCCACAATATATCGTTTTTTATTGGTTGAAATTTAGATGTTCAAGTTCTATCACTGCATGAGACAATGACAAGAACCAAACATATTCCACATGATATAGTACTCCCTCTGTTTCAAATTATAAAATATTTTTTTACTTTTAGACATCACGTTTGACCGTTTGTCTTAATAAAAATTTTTGTGTAAATATTGTTTATTTTATTGTGGTTTGTTTCATTATTAAAGTTATTTTAAAAATGACTTATTTATTTTCATATTCACATAAATTTTTTAAATAAGACAAATGGTCAAACGTAATCTCTAAAAGTAAAAAAAAGTCTTATAATTTAGACCCGAGGGAGTATTAGATGGGACCTAAAATAATGTGTGCGCTAACCAATAAAAAAGTATAGTTGGTTCATCTGAATATGATGAACAAGCACCATATCGTCAGAATTTAGGCTGGAGCACCGTATCAACAGCATTTTGACCTGATACAAAGGTACCTGTACAACTCTTTATAGGCAAACATAACCCACGGGAGCGTGTTTGGCTCTGCTGCATAGTAGAGCAGCTACACTCTAAACCTCTACTTTGGAGTTTAAGTAATTCCTATAGTTGCAAATGAGATGCTCTACCAGCTCCTTAGAAAATGAACTACAATTATGTTTCAACAAAACACTAAGGGGTTTGTTTGGTTCTTGGGTGAGGCACAGTCCATCAGGACCCACGCGCTCTTGGCTCAGTCACTTTTTCTAAGGATGTGAACCAAAGAGGGCCTAACGATCCACGGCCAACGCTACATGAAGTTGGGCACTGAGGTGAACTGCGGCATTCGCAACATTTCAGCCGAGAAAGGGGTTAACAAATCATAATCGATGCCCACCCATCGCTCTCATTTCAGGATAGACTCCACAAAATTGGATGCCTGTCGCATACATCAATGCTAATCTTCATCAGGTCTAACTATCAAAGACGGCAGATAAAGTCTGCCACCTTGTGGCATGTACCGGACCGCATCTTCTTCTTAATTCAATGACACGCAGCCCTCCTGCGCGTTCGAAAAAAAAGACAGCACCGCCTAGTCCGCTTGAACGTGAGAGCCATAAAACTGCAGGAACCTTAACTTTGAGCTCTTCCAAGATTCTTCTTCCGGACGCGGGACGCCAAACCAATTGATATGAAATTACAAAGACATGCATTCTTTTTAGCTCACTATAACCATACCTAATTATTATACCACAATTGGCAACCTAATATGACATAAAAAGTCATGATCATCCAATGTGATAAACCTTTGTTGCACACACCTGCTGTAGAATAAATTCAAGGGGATTATGTACCCACATACTAGTACATGTGGAGTTATTTGAATTTTTCCAGTTTTGCCACCCAAGTACATTTATTTTGAGCCTTTCTCAGGCACGCCATTCTACTCCGCTCCCCGGAGCAGAGGAGGCTAAACTTCTCCAACGAACGAGAGTCCTCTGTTTCACGGCAAACTCGGCATCATCAGGCACCGCCCCACGAACTCCGCCAAGCTCCGGTAGCTGGAGCCGCCCTCGGCTGCAGCGGCCTCCGCGGCGTCCCGGACCTTGGCCGCCTTCTTGGCCACTGCTTCGTCGGCCATGACGCTCTTTACCTTCTCTGCCACCTCCTCCGCGCTGACCACCGCGTCCTCCCCTCCCAGCTCCACCGCTCCACCCACTCGCCCAGCCCGGCGCGCTTCACGACGCCGGCGTTCACGCGCTGGTCCCCAGCCCTCGGCCACGCCAGCACGGGCACGCCGCTCCTCGCCGCCTCGGTGACCGAGTTCCAGCCGCAGTGGCTCAGGAACAGCGCGACCGACGCGTGGCGCAGGACGGCCTCCTGCTCCACCCACGCCTTGGTCACCAGCGCGCGGGCCTTGACGCGGTCCAGGAACCCGTCGGCGCCGATCAGGTCGCCGAGCTCCGCCGCGTCGTCCTTGTCCACGACGGCGCCCTTGACCACCCACAGGAACCGGTGGCCGCTGGCCTCCAGCCCCGCCGCGATCTCCGCGAGCTGCTCCCGCGAGACGGCCTTGCGGCTGCCGAAGCTCACGTACACCACGGACCGCGCCGGCTGCGCGTCCAGCCACGCCATGTAGCCCCCTTCCGCGGGCCCGTCGGCCGGAACTGGGAACGCCACCGGGCGGAGCGGACCCATGGCGAACACCGGAGGGAAGCCGGCGACAACCGCGCCGTCGCGCAGCGCCGCGACGGCCTCCGGCTCGAGGTCGTCGAACGTGTTGACCAGGACGCCGGCGGCGTGCGCGAGGCCGCGCCCGTTCGCCACGAACTGCCGCGTGAAGATGTGGGTCGGGTCGTGCAGCGCCTGCGGGATCGACGATTTCGGGACGCGGTACACGCCGGGGACGTCCACGTCGCCGACGCCACCGGAGTTGGCGTCGAGGTAGGCGGGGAAGTGGGCGCACAGGGCGAGCATGGCGGCGGAGGCCGTGAAGAGGATATAGCACGGGACGCCGCGCTCCCTGGCGATGGGGAGGACGACCGACGCCAGCACGATGTCGGTGACGAGCGCGGCTGCGCCGGCGAGGAGCGGGCCGAGGAGGGGCACGGACCGGCGCATGGACTCGAAGCGGAGGAAGAAGGGGTCGGCGCCGGGGAACTGGGACTCGTCGAACGGGGCGAGGCGGAAGTCGAGGCGGCGGACGGACGGGTGCGCGGCGAAGAGCGCGTCCAGGTGCCTCGACTCCGCGGCGGATACGGTGGGGACCGCCGCGGCCATGGACACGTCGCAGCCGTGGGAGGAGGACAGCGCCACGGCCAGGCGGCCGAACGGGACCAGGTGGCCCATGCCAGCGCTCGGGAGGAGGACAATGTGCGGCCGCGCGCCCGTGCTGTCGCCGGAGGCCGGCATTGCTCTGCTTTGCTTCCGGCGAGGAGGTAGGTAGTGGCGCGCTAGCTGTGAGAGGGGCGTAGTTGGGACGTGTGGGGTGCCTGCGGCTCGCTAATAACGTGGGACGCTCCGCAACCTCCACCACAGGATACAACCACCACCACGGTAGGCAGAGGCAGCGGCTCAGTTGTCACTCTCCCTCCCAGCCGTTTTTTTTCCTCTCTCTGTCTCTCCAAATCTACCGTATTTTTTCGTGACGAAAAGTCTATTTTACCCTCTAAACAGTAGATTTTATCCAAATTACATCTGAAAAGAATCTTGACTCATTTTACTCACTTAAACAATTTAAGTTGGTACAATTTACTCTCTTATGCAATTTTTCTTTATATTATTCTTTATACAAGCGAGTTTAGTGTTCAAATTTCGCACAACGATAGTTTTCATCGAACCTTACATTTAATATATATATATATATATTAAACAATATTTTATAGTTTAAAAGAATCAAATATCATCTTAATTATATAGTTTTAGAATTATATATAAAATATTTAAGAAAAATATAATATTTTCTTTTATATAGAGAATGGTATCATCTATCATTATGCAAATTTGAGCTCAACATTCAAATCGTACAAAGAGGGAAAAAAAGAGAAATTGCTTAAGGAAGTAAATTAAGCCAATTTAAAATGTCCGAGGGAGTAAAGTGATCTAAAATTTTATTTGTGGTGTAATTTGGACATAGTGGATTGTTTGAGAGAGTAAAATGGATTTTTCCCTTTCTCATGTTTGTATTTTCCTCTTAGGAATGGACGTTTGTATTTTCTCGTGTTGCTCTTATGGAGTAGGTCACATAACTTAATGGATACGCTTCTTGGCTGCTTCGCTTGATCGCTTCACCTCAAAATTTCCATCCCTTTAGTTCTGTTTCACGGCCGACCTCAGACATTAAGCAATACTATTCTGTATGGACACTGAGAACATGTACATGGAGTAGGGCAGTGAAGCGAACATCAGCATTGCGCCATTCA